>ML105738.1:0-176653 GCA_003697995.1 Taxidea taxus jeffersonii | reverse complement strand
CAGTAAGAGCCTCCATTTTTGATTGCACCTCATTAATAGCTTTTTTTATTTCAACTTGATTAGACTTTAGTTCTTTTATTTCTCCAGAAAGGGTTTTTATTTCTCCTGACAGGGTTTCTCTAATATCTTCCATGCCTTTTTCGAGCCCGGCTAGAACCTTGAGAATCGTCATCCTGAATTCCAGATCTGACATATTACCAATGTCTGTATTGATTAGGTCCCTAGCCTTCGGTCCTGTCTCCTGCTCTTTTTTTTGTGGTGAGTTTTTCCGCCTTGTCATTTTGTCCAGATAAGAATCTGCTGTTCTCCTTGTTAAGTGAACTTGGTCTTGGCTGGATTTCTTTGATCTTCTGGGGGAGGGGCCTGTTGTAGTGATTCTCAGGTGTCTTTGCCCCAGGCGGAGTTGCACCGCCCTTACCAAGGGCCGGGCTAAGTAATCCTCTCAGGTTTGCTTTCAGGAGCTTTTGTTCCCTGAACGCGCTTTCTGTAGAGTTCTGGAGGACGGGAATGATGATGGCGGCCTCCCAATCTCCGGTTCAGAGGAGCCGAGAGCTAGGGGCCCCAGTCTTCAGTGCGCCTTCAGAGAAAAGCGTTTAATCCCTCCAGTCTCCCTAGCCCACGTTTGCGCCGGAGAGTGCGCGCGCGCGCCCGCCCGCAGACACCGCGCGCCTGCAGACACTGCGGGCCCGCAGACCCCGCGGGCCGCCGACACCGCGGGCCCGCTGACACTGCGTGCACCCGCAGACCGCGCGCGCCCGCAGACCGCGCTCAGAAAAAATCCTGCGTAAGCAGTCCCGTCTCACTGGCTTCTGGGAGTGCTCCGAGCTCACCCAGCCTGTGACCAAGAGTCTCTGTCTCTGGCAGAGTCCCACCTGGAGTCTCCGGACCCCGTAGATCCCTGAGCTCTCCCGGGTCGGAGTCTCCCCGGATCTTGTGGGGACCCCTCGCACAGAGCACCGGCCAGTGCCACAGAGCACCGGTCCGTGTCACAGACCACTAGGAAATCTCGGCTCTGTCTCCACAGCCGACTTCCCCGCTCTAATACCTGTGAGCTCTGCGACACTCAGACACCCCCGATCCTTCTGTGACCCCGTGGGACCTGAGTCCACGTTGTCCCCGTGAGGTCTTCACCCCAGTTTAGCCTCTGGAGTGATGTCCCTCTGTGGAGCCGACTTTTAAAAGTTCTGATTTTGTGCTCCGCCACTTGCCGGGAGCCGGCCCCTCCCCCTGGGGTCTATCTTCCCGTCACGTTGGATTCACTTCTCCACTGGTCCTACCTTCCAGAAAGTGGTTGATTTTCTGTTCCTAGAATTGTTGTTTTTCTTCTCTTCGATCTCCTGTTGGATTTGTAGGTGTTCGGAATGGTTTGATAGGCTATCTAGCTGATCTCCTGCTGGCCATGTCGTCTCAGCCTCCTACTTCTCCGCCATCTTGACTCCTCCCCCTCTTTCTTTTCTTTTTAAAGATTTATTTATTTATTTGAGAAAGAAGGAGAGTGAGAGCACAGGGTGGGGAGGGGAGTGAGAGAGAGGGAGAGAGAGTCTCAAGCAAACTCTGCGCCGAGCACAGGGCCCTAGGTGGGGCTCCATCCCATGACCCCAAGATCACAACCTGAGGCAAAACAAGAGTCAGATACCCAACTGACTGTGCCATCCAGGCTCCCCAGAGAGAGACTTCTTTAGTCTTATGATTATCTTAGAATCTCAGTATTATTTAATCATAGAGTTAAGAGGAAATTAGACTTCAGCTGTCTAGTTAACA
Source organism: Taxidea taxus jeffersonii (assembly GCA_003697995.1). Lineage (NCBI taxonomy): Eukaryota > Metazoa > Chordata > Mammalia > Carnivora > Mustelidae > Taxidea > Taxidea taxus. The sequence continues at coordinate 174,892 of ML105738.1, read as the reverse complement.
GATCAGTTGACAATGATTTAAGCGTCAGTTGGGAGCCTTTATGAGATTAACTTTTCTCTTTCATATACTATTTCTGAATAAAGATGATCTTCCCTCAACTTGAACAAGCCAGAAACATGGGGGTCTAACTTTCAGGAAACCATGTTGAATTTCATTAGTTCTAAAATGCCTTATAATAGACTGAAATCATCTTGGAGATCTCTTCATTCTTTTACATGCCACTTATTCACAAATGTAATTACTCCCCTGCTTTCTTTTAGATGTCCTTAAAGGACCTGGCTTCAGGAATCCTCCTTTTCTTGGAGGATATTTTGGACATACCTTATATTTTGGACATACCTTTGCTGCTATGGATTTTTTTTTTTTACATTATCTAAACACAATTATCTTAGATAACAAGATTGGCACAAAGCATGATATGATTATAATTTTGGTATGGATCTCAACCATATTAATACCTTCTGGGGCAATTCTTGTTATAACGTGGGTTATGCTCCAAGCCATCGGGCTCTACTATTTCACCCTCACACCCAAGCAGATAATATCTTGGCATCCTGTTCAGAGCTCAGGATCATCTCTCCACCTCCATGGCTGTACCCTCCGCTATGCCCTGAGATCCTGCCATACCATGAGCTTGCTGCCCCTCAATTCTACTCTGTGATTTGGGGGAGTCTGAGGGCTGGATTCCAGAAAGTCTTCAGGAGCCACTGATCATGAAAAAATTGGGTTTGCCCACCATACCTTGAAGAGACAGTTGATAGAAACATGGATATGCTTCTGATGAAGTCTCCGATAAAAATGAGAAACATTATTGAAAACCGGAGGAAAGATTATGCTTGTTATAAAGTGGTGAAGAACTTTAAAAAAAGAATAAAAATAATAAGGTGGGTTATGCTGCTGTTTAGTATTAAATTATGGCAAATCAATACTTGTAATCATACTTTTTTCATATTAAGAATGATCAAGTCATGTTACCCTTTTTGTACACACACACACTTATTTTTTAGCCTAATTACAAGATTTTATGTGAAGTAAGTGGCTGTCATCAATCACAACTCCTGAGTGATGGGGGAATTTATTATGGGAGAGATGAAATGGTATCGTGGTTGAAGGTGTGCACCTGGCACCAGCTTCTTGGTTTGGATTCCTTCCCCACTGCTAAAAAACAATGTGAGTGTTGAAGAATTGTGTAAACTTTATGTCTCTCATTTCCTGATCTATACAACAGGGTTAAGAATAACTGTCTCACAGAGCTATCATGAGACTTAAATATGTTAATATTTTTTTTTTTTAGAAAGCTGTGTGGCATTATCTTTGACTTTAAAAAAATGTCATAGGATTGGTTCCCCTCCAAGAAAATGTAAGCCTTTCTAGGCAGAAAATATGAAACATACACTCTGACAGATGTAGACCACATCTGTTATTTGACCTTAAAAAGTATCACTATTATCACCTGTTGCTCTATGGTGCCCACTCTGCTCACCTATGGGAACAGCCAACGATTATTTATGCTACTGGGTAGACATTTGGCTTAATGTTCTATGTTACTTCCTTTAAAATTCACTTCAATCTTGGGGCACCTGGGTGGCTCAGTCATTTGAGCGTCTGCTCTTGGTTTCAGTTCAGGTCATGATCTCAGAGTCATGAGATCGAGCTCCACAGCCAGCTCCATGCCCAGTGGGGAGTCTGCTTGAGATTCTCTCTCTCCCTGTGCCCCTCCCCTTGCTTGCATGCTCTCTCTCTCTCTCAAATAAATAAATTGATTTATTAAATAAAATTTACTTCAATCTTGTAAGAAAAGAATTATTATTCTCATTTTCTAGATAAGGACACTGAAACTCAGGAAATTTAACTCACCTGGGAAAAGACACAACTATTAAGTGGTGGTCCAACCAAGCTAAGCCAAAGCTATAAACTGTCTAGTTTAGGCAGAAAGTCAGCTACTAATGATATAAGCCAGGGTTTGGGGCTGGTGGAAAAGTTATCCCAGGACTGGTAGGAAATTAGAGAATGCCTGTCCTGGTTCATCCTATGGTTTGGACCCTGTTCATTTTCCAGGTCATGCAAATGCCTTCATCTAGGTGTCTCAAACAATCTCTTTGTTTGAAATTATTGATCTTCAATAATTTCTCTTCAAAATGCTTCAGGTGAAGAAGCAGAATCAATTCAGAAAGAAATAATAAAAAGAAATCCTGTTGGGAAACACAGGTCTGAATTACACATGAAAGAGCTTTGAGAATAAAATGTTTTTGAATTTTTGGGGTGCCTGAGTGGCTCAGTCAGTTAAGTGTCTGCCTTCCACTCAGGTCATGATCCCAGGGACCTGGGATCAAGTCCTGCCTCGGGTGCTCTGCTTGTCAAAAACCTGCTTTTCCCTCTCCCTTTGCCTACCCCTTGCTTGTGCTCTCTCCCTCTAATGAATAAATAAAATATTTTGAAAAATTTTTTTGGATTTTTTTATCTCAAAGGTAGACAGCTGTAGTTACTATCTTTGGAGCTGACCCCTTGCTTTCTATCTAGATAGCCTCTGGTTATCATCCCCTTCTGGAATTTACCTGAGGTCACTGCCCTTCCTGGTGTCAGCCTGCATCTAGTAATTCATCCATGTGGAAATGCAAGGGCTTGAGTCTGCGCCAGGGGCAGCTTTGAAAGGCTCACAACTGGGGGTTGGCTGAAACTTCCAGAGAAACATCGTCCCTGGTCCAGTCCATCCTCTGTGAAATCCTTCCTTCCTTTCCACAGATGCTGATCTTAACATTTCTACCAGATCTCCTGTGAGTTAATCTCCATTTCAGTGTTTCCCGGGAATCCAAAGCGACCAGAGGAAGAGTGAATTTCCTCTGTAAGAAACCCTTCCAGTAAACAAGCTCTGTGCCCAAATATCTCATGGGCTACCAGGAGAGTGGTGTACACTTGGAGCAGCATTTTACTGAAATACATTTTTCATTACATTTTGATTTCCAGTTGTGTGTGTGTGTGTGTGTGTGTGTGTGTTTTAACATGTCAAACTGGCTTAATTGTTTGCCTAATGCAACTTTAAACTTTTTGGTACTGTGAAGCCTGTTTCTGCTTCTAATTTTTGCAAATGCCAGACAATCTGACTTTCCCTATTTTTTTTTTTATAATTTCTAATTCTGGATCTCAGTCATCCTTAAAACAGAGAGTTTTGAAATAAATCTTTCTTGAGGTTGTGTAGTAGAGAAATTTGGAAATGACGATATTCACATCTTCTATCCCCATAACAATATTCAGACATTGCAAATCCAATTTAGTTTACATTTCTTTTTATCTGGAATTTCCATCAGATAGAAATTTGAGCCATTTGGCAGATGCTGAAATTTATTTCTTGCTTCTGAAATTATGTTTAGCTATAAAAAAAACAATCCCCTGTGGTCAGATCTTCCCTGATTCTTAACCACTTATTCCCACTATTGCATATATCAAATCACCATAGGAAGAAAAATTTGTTCTTAACCATTTTTAAAATTTTCTGATAAGAAGATATAGAATGGATTTTAATGGTTTGACGTAAGCAGAAGGCAAAGGCTCAATCTTCTAATCTTCTACTATGAGGGCTAATTACATGGAGGCTGCTGGCCAGATGTCTTCTCTTTCCCTTCAGCACAGAACAAGGATAAGTAGGTTTAAGTTTAACACAGGAGATTCAGAAATCACACAGAAAGTCTCTAAGCAGAAAGGCTATTCTCAAAGATGACTGCATTTACAATTCACAAAGGAGAGTGACCAACCCTTTGCTTAATCTTCATTTAAAGGAGATTCTACAATCAACATGAGACAAAGTAAAAAAGAGTTGGTGTTTAGGAAAACATGTGTGAGTTGTTCAATAAAATGGTTACTGGAAATTTCTAAATATAATTCATGATACATTAATGCATTGGGTATTTACTGAGTTCCTGTGGACTGAAATTTATGCTAGGGGAATGAATAGGGACAATATAGCCTCTTAGGATTTCTTCTGCAACGTAATGTTCAATTTCAGGGCCCATTTACAAATCAAATCATGGAGCCCAATTCTCTTCTACATATGAAACCAAAATAACTGTTGTTCAGAAGTCATGTGGGAAAATATCGCCAGATCTGACTGTATATTTATTTCATTTATTTTTTTTAAAGATTTTATTTATTTATTTGACAGAACACAAGCAGGGGGAGTGGGAGAAGGAGAAGCAGGCCTCCCGCTGAGTGGGGAGCCCCATACTGGGCTTGATTCCAGGACCCTGGGACCATGACCTGAGCCGAAGGCAGATGCTTAACGACTGAGCCACCCAGGTGCCCCATATTTTAAACTGTCATGATGAACATAAATATGTAACATCTAAAGAGCAAGGATCAATAGTGTGCAATGAGCTTATGCAAATCAATACAAAATGTCCAATAGAAAAACTGATAAAAATGAGAACAAAACCAGAAATTCATAAATTACCAGAAAAATTGGTAAATTCCTAGGTAATACAAAAAATATACCCTAGGGGCACCTGGGTGGCTCAGTCAGTTGAGCGTCTGACTCTTGATTTCAGCTCAGGTCCTGATCTGAGTCCTGAGACTGAACTCTGTGTCCAGCTTCTACACTGGGTGTGGAGCCTGCCTGGGAATCCCTCTGCCTCTGCTCCTCCCCCACTTGCTTTCTTTCTCTCTTAAAAAGGTAAATATAGGGGCACCTGGGTGGCTCAGTGGGTTGAGCCACTGCCTTCAGCTCAGGTCATGATCTCGGGGTCCTGGGATCGAGTCCCGCATTGGGCTCTCTGCTCATCAGGGAGCCTGCTTCCCTCTCTCTCTCTGCCTGCCTCTCTGCCTACTTGTGATCTCTCTATCTGTCAAATAAACAAATAAAATCTTAAAAAAAAAAAGGTAAATATATATATATGTATATACATATCAGATATGGTATGGGATAGAATATTGTTTAGCCTTTAAAAGGAAGGAAATCCTGTCACATTCTACAACATGCATGAACTTTGAAGACATTCTACTGAGTAAAATAAGCCAGTCACAAAGAAGACGAATACTGTATGATTTTACTTATTCAAGGTATCTACAGTGGTCATATTGAGAGATAAAGTAGAATTGTGGCTGCCAAGGGCTGGGAAGAGAGGAAATGTGGTGTTATTTAATGGGCACAGAGTTTCACAAAGAAGTAGTTCTGGAGATACCTTGTACAACAATGAACATTCATAACTTTAGTGAACTATATGCTTAAAATGGTTAGGATGATACGTTTCATGTATTTTTATCATAATTAAAAGGTTTTTAAAAACCACACACACACAAATTATTAAAATTATCTAATGGAGGTGAGGATTTTTAGAAAGCCGTTTTTTAGTTGTATTACTTGATATAATATTTTAAAATTTCAATTTGTTAATATTTATCATTTAAAATTTGCATTTCATTTTGAGTAAAGATTCTTTAGAATTTATCACGTATCCTTTCTTACAAGAGCAAACAAGTATAAACCATCATTTGTAGAAAGGAGTTTTATTAAAATACTGTCAATATACGTTTATCAACAAAATAAGGTTCGCTGATGTAACAGATAAACCACTAATCTCAGCGCTTAATACAATAAAAGTTTACTTCTCAAACGTAAATCCAACTGCTTATTCCCAATTAGCATTAAAGCCCATAGGCTTCCAGTTATGGAAGGAATAAATCATTCATAATAATGATTCAAGTCAATATTGAAGCACTCAGTAAATTCAACATTCAATGTTGAATTATTCAAAAAAAAATGTGTTCCATAAATAAATCACGGGAATAAGAGGTACAGCACAGGGAATATAGTCAATGGTATTATAATAGTGTTGTACAATAGTTACACATGTGGTGAGCACAGGATAACACGTAAATATGTGAATCACTGTGTCATATGCCTGGAAGTAATATAATACTGTGGGTCAACTATACTCAAAGGGAAAGAAATAAAGACCAAAAGACAAGAAGACAGAAAGAAGGGAAGGTGCCCTTGCAATAAAAAACTCAGGCTGAGGAAAAAAAGACTTCACCCCCTTCAACCCAAGCCTTCCATGGTCATTTTTAGCTGTCAGCAAAGAAAGGACAGTGAGGATCTAGAACGTGGGAGATTCCTAAGGCACCTCCTTGCTGCACCCAAGGATGATCCAGAGACAGGAGCAGCAGCACCCCTCCAAGGGAGCTATGGGTCCAACTGTGCAAGTCTCCTTTCAGACCATCTGAGTCAGAATCTATATTTTTTAATTGTTTTTTAAGATTTTTATTTATTTATTTGACAGACAGAGACCACAAGTAGGCAGAAAGACAGGCAGAGAGAGAGGAGGAAGCAGGCTCCCTGCAGAGCAGAGAGCCTGATGTGGGGCTCGATCCCAGGACACTGGGATCATGACCTGAGCTGAAGGCAGAGGCTTAACCCACTGAGCCACCCAGGCACCCCCGAGAATCTGTATTTTAATATGATCCCCAGGTGAATGATACTCATATTACCATGTGAGAAGCAATGCTTTAGACAAGGGAGAGGCAATGCTGTCAGCCAAATAGGGCCCGTTACGCTCCAAAAATTACTTATTACCTTTAGGGATTAGGATAAGGGAGAGGATATGAAGAGCCTCTCAAATTATTTCCAATATTTCTGATTCAATGGACATATCATATTTTTCACACACAAGTTTTGTTTTAAAGGCACCAGAAATTACTAGCATGCCATCTTAGTGTTCACCCGGATCCCTGGTGATGGATTAACCTGGAGTATAGCTGTATATATAAGAATGTAGCTCATGGAGATAATCTCATTTAATCTCTGTGTGCTCACATTTAGATAATACTATTCTGGAAAAACAATATTCTCAATGATACTGTACAAGTTGTACACAGAATTATGAAAATTATTCTGTCAAAAATGGTGAGAAATCATTCCAACTGGAGCAAGTAAATTTGCTTTTGTGACCACTCTGAAAGAATACGAACATGTTGGCAACTCAATTTCTTCGTGTTTATATTGGAAACACACACGCACACACATACTTACCACATCTCATATTCCTATAATTCATGGAGGTTCTCTGAAAAATCAATGGAAACATACTTTCCCAAAGATGAACTTGGTGAAGATAGTTGACAAGTTTCACTATAGATTTTAATGTTGTAGTGACATTTTGAACAAGCCATATTTGGAGGTTCACCAGGTTTAAATATCATTCACAACCAAAATAAAAATGAGTGCTTTCCCCTAAATCCTTGACGAGCAGACCTAACACAAAACAGTACTAGAGCGCCCCCTGCTGAGACACGGCCGCCGCAGCTAACAGGTGCAACCACCATTTTACGTGGCCAAGTAGTTCTTGAACCTTGAGATTCATGCCTTGAATTATTACAACAGTTCTACATTTTAGTTTTTATAAATGCTTCTTTTTCAGCCGGTCATAGATAATTGGTTAATTCTGTAAAACACTAAGTAGGAGGCCTTTTTCTTGACACTGTTTATGAAAAAAAAAATTGGCAGCTATTTCGCTGTAGCATTTGAATTTTTTTAAGATGACCATTTTCCTTTTTTTCTGAGAAGAATGCTTGGGATTGTTTACCATAAAGTAGAATCCTAAAATTTCTCTGGAAGAGATCTGGGATTTCAACAGTTTCAAAAGCTTATACCCCCATGAGAAATCAGAGAAGAAGGCATTTGCTAGCGATCATGCAGCCAGACTGTACTCGGTTGAGTTAAGACAGCGTGGATGCCTGGCCCACTAGTTGTTCTGCTGTTCACTATTCATTAGAATAAATTAGTTGAGTATGTTGAACAAAAGACTGTTCGTTCTCCAACAGTTAAAGAGAGTAAAAAATCAGTTTTTCTTACAATTAAAAAAAAATTACAAAAAAAATTTCTTACAAAGTTTATCTTACAATTCATGCAACAAACACACCTCATTTATTAAGTTCATATATTGTGGGTCCTATTATTTAAAAAAAGAATATATTCATTCTAATTTTGAATATAATGGCCATAATCATTAGTTTACAAAATAAAATCCACTGTCTTGACTTGTGTTGGGTCAGGCTGAATGTTCTACTTCCCTGCCTGGGTATTTCTGTAAGCAGTTACCCCATCTGAAGGTCACATGCAAGAAGCAATAATCAACTAAATTTAGAACATCCCAACTATAAGAACCATTCTACTTCATTTTTCTACTTCCCTGACAATCTTCTAAGGAATTCAATTTCAAAAGGGAATTGCCATGAATTTCTACAATAATGCTAGTTGTACATGCTGATTTCTGAAAATCTTCTTACAGAAAAATAAACAGAAGTGGCTTGCTACAGGGCAGAAGGAACAACACAATTCTTTCCTGACGTGTTTTAAATGCTTCATCAGTTCTAGGCAGTAAGAAGCTGGTAAAACTCACTATAGGAAGATAATAAAAACACCTCAAAGACTTTTAAAAATCTTTTCTTTTTTTCTTTTGTATTGTGGTAACTATTTTAAGATCATTAAGGAAGACTCCTTTTAGGATAAAGAATATATGTGTGTATGTGAACAGTCAACAAATGTTTCATTGTAAATATCTTTTCCTTATCTCGGGCTCTATGACAACAGAAGAGGGTAAACTGTACATGGATATGTTTAAGTTCATCATGATATCAGGTCTGTGAAAGGCTTCCTTTATTATGGCTGATCAATTTTTAGCCAACATGTGGTACTGTACGTCGGTATGTTTGCAGAGCATTTAACCAGAAGTGTCAAGGAAATGCAGTAAAAGATTTCTCGATGAAACCTGCACTTTAAAGAGTGTGCCTGGGGGCACCTGGGTGGCTCAGTGGGTTGAGCCACTGCCTTCAGCTCAGGTCATGATCTCGGGGTCCTGGGATTGAGTCCCGCATCGGGCTCTCTGCTCATCGGGGAACCTGCTTCCCTCTCTCTCTCTGCCTGCCTCTCTGCCTACTTGTGATCTCTGTCAAATAAATAAATACAATCTTTAAAGAATGTGACTATATTTAAGGAGATGAAGCCACAGTGTATAGGAAAGGAGTGAGTTAGGGATCGTAGAATTATCTTATATCGTCTACCAGCAAAGAAAAGAAACTGAAGACCCTAATGGATCCATAGTACTTGGTTTGCTTGGAAGAGACTAGCTTGGAAACCACTAGGAAAATACAGCAATCATATCTTTAATTAAATATTAAATAATGGAATGGAAACTTATTAAAAAAAAAGAGTAGTAGCTTTTTGTTGTAAAGAATCAGTTCCACTAAAACAGTTCGATACAAAAACAGAATCGAAGAGGCCACCTCTTTTAAAAAAAAGAGAGAAAGAAAGAAAGAAAGAAAGAGAAAACAAAAAAACCAGGAAGCTGCTGAAAACATGTAGAAAGTGATCTTAACCAAACCTGTCAGGTATTAATTAGTACAGAGAAAACAAAAAATGAAGGAATTGCATTATGCTTTATGGGGGAAAAATAATAAAAATAAAGCCAATAAAATATACGCAGACTGATTTTTAAAGCTTAAATTCAATTTGAAACATTAGCCACATGCATTTCTCTTGGGTGATTTTCCCAGGGTGAAAGCCCTAGCCTGTCCATGAACTCGCAACAGGTAAGAAAGAGCCTCTCCAGCAGCCGAGCACATCCTCCTAAGTTTCAGGTGCAAATGAGGGTCTCCTGAGCCAGGATATGATTTGGATAATTTCTCTGAATAGCACCTTTGTTTGAACATACTGATCAGAAGGTGATCTGGTGGAAGGAGATATTTATAAAAGACTGTTTTGCTAAGGTTCCCAGACAAATAAAGAGATCAAGGTGCTACAAATCTCACTGGGAATTCTATTCACTTGAAACTGCTTTTCTAATTTAATCATCTTGTCTTCAAGAAGAGAAGGGTTAAGTGAGTTTCTGAAGATTTGCTACTTAGCTAAAGATGTAAACACACCAAAATCTTTTTTTTTTCCTTTAAATGATTAAATCTCCACTTTTGGTACCAGGAGGCCCTTATTTCTGATATGATCAAGGCCAGCAATTTTTTAGTTAATTAAAAAGCATGTTATTCTAGAAAATCACAAGTCTCTATGCATAAGCATTTTAAATATTTTGTTTTAAATTTAAACACACCCACCCACCCACACCCCATCTGATGTCCAGTGGAGGCCATTCTAGTGCTGTAAATTCCCAGCTGGAGCGCTATATGATTTCATGTCAACTACAGTCACTCACCAACTAGGAATTAGTTTTTAAAAAGTACAGTGAGAAGTTAAAGATCATTCCAAAGTCCTGTGAGGGCAGAATCATCTAGACCTTCATTTCCCCTTGTCCCCATTTCCCCAATATATTTTTACAATAAACTCATCTATATCTGATTCAACAAAATTTATTTTTTTGGGATCTGTTTTTATTGAGTCAACCCAAAGCAATGGGTCTTTTAAAACAACTCTCTTGGGGCACCTGGGTGGCTCAGTGGGTTAAGCCTCTGCCTTCGGCTCAGGTCATGATCTCAGGGTCCTGGGATCGAGCCCCGCCTGCATCAGGCTCTCTGTTCAGTGGGGAGCCTGCTTCCTCCTTTCTCTCTGCCTGCCTCTCTGCCTACTTGTGATCTCCCTCTCTGTCAAATAAATGAATATAAATAAATAAATAAATAAATAAATAAAACAACTCTCTTTCTGGTGTTCTATGTGCTTGGTTTGCACAATACTTAATGAAATTGTGCAATTCCAAATAGCTTGTACAGCTGGCTGCGTGACTAGGATAGTCTGAACATCAGTCACTAAATATTTGCTTACCTCTCCTTCCTCCTGTGGGCAGAGAATGACCCCGTGTGTCACTGATGTTGGCCTTGGCTGGGTGACTTGATTTGGACAATGGCTGTTATTGGGTGTGAATTCAGTATGGGCTCGAAATAGACCTGCTCTCTCGCCTCTCCATCATCTCAGGGAGAATGACAGGCCCAGTGTGGCTGCTCCTGCCAAAAGAATGAGAAATGCAGTGAGGAGAGCCATGCTGGCTGACCCACAGATGTGCAAGCAATAGAAGGGACATGGCTGCTGTATGCCTCTAAGTTTTGAAGTATTTGACATGTGCCAATGTATGAACAGGACAGAAGTTAGCTCAAATGACTTTAGGAAAGCAGCAACTCAGCTTGTTAAAGCAGATATAGGTAGATGAAGAGAATCCTACTAACTCTAAGTATAGGCATGGCATGGAATAAAAAAATAAAAATGGGGAGGAATCCTGTTTCTGTTGGTCCCAGAACTTTGCACACTGGCTTGTATTGCTCTTCTCCCTAATCAGAAATAGTGTGGCCAACACTGTTTACCACCAGTGTTGAGTCTAAAGACAGTGCTGCACTCATAATATTACTTCAAAGAAAGATCACACTGATTTTTTTTTTTTTATGATTGTTGTTGTTGAAACCAGTATTAGCAAAGCCTATCACGAAAGCTGCCTTCTCAAAATCCTAGTCAGCTCAAGGTCTTTGTAGGGAATACCGCCATATTTTGTAGGCTTATCTTCTAACTGATCTTATGCTGATCTTAGGTGTCCCTCCTGTTCCCGTTGAGACACGTACCTCCTGTAGTGCCTCGTTCCTAGATCCTTCTGTGGCTATGACATAATGTGGAGCACCTGCAGAGGACCTGTTTATTACAGAGGGCCAGTCACCAGGACTGAGACCCACTAATGCAGGACAGGCCCCTGGAGCATCCATGGCTCTCCTGGACTGCTCTGTTCCCCGCTCGGCAGAGCCTGTTCAATCACTGGACTTTGCCCAGCCAGCTGTCCCATGCACCTGTCCTGTACCCCAACAATCAGATGTCTCTTCTCCTCACAGCTGCAGCCTGACCCCTCCAAGAGGATGAGGCATCTGTGGGCCTCCCATACCTGCTTCTCAAGCATCATTATGAGAGCTCTAGCTACATTCCATGCCAGCCATCACTGGCATCACTGGAATATAGCCGTCAGCACAACATGACAAAATCCCTGGCTTCAAGCACATATATTCTAATCCAAACACAAAATATAGTCAGAAAGGTGGAGAGCAAAATGCAGTTACATTTCCACCTATCAAATTAGCAAAGACCATAGATTCCTAATCTCTACTTACTACTGAAATTACTATTTTTTTCCTTCAATGGAAGAAAGAGCGGGGAAGAATGTTATTATACACACAGCCAGATGCAAGTTGGTAAGACTTTACAGAAAGCCAGAAGAGAATTTATAAGAGAAAAAAAAAATTTTTTTAATGAAAGACTTTCAGAAGCTTGAGAAATTTTATGTAACTCTACTTTTGAAGGAACACATGAGTTCCAATATTGTGGAATATTATTTTATCCCTGAGACAACAGAGCATATCAATAAAGACTCAGTTATTTTTTTTTTTTTTGGTTCATATAAGAGGATATTAAAAACTGACACACATTTTGCTTCTTCTGTGAAAAACACGAGAAAGCTATAGCTACATGTTAATTATGGTCAGATGTTCACATGCACTCACAGGCTTATGATTCATATTAAAGCAATGCATTTAGGCAGTTACAGTTCTATTTTGTGGGAACTGAAAACCATTTTAGAAAGAATAACATTTAGAGGAAAATTAGTAGAAGTCTTCCTGTTCTCCTGTCTCAAATTTAAATATTTAATATTTCAGAAAAGACAAATGGCATTTAGAAGCTACCCTAAGTATCTTGTTAGAGCCCACCAGCAATTAATGGATTTCTATTTGCAGTTTTATCATATTTGTTCAACTTTACTAAGTGCTTCAACAATTGAGTATATAGCAGTGTCTACTTTTCCTGAGATCAGAAACTTCAGCTCAGGCCACTTAATTTTGCCTTTTTTTTTTTTTTTTTTTAAAGTACAGCTATCACTGGGGTGGGCACCTGGGTGCTGAGGTCCGCTGAGCATCCAACTCTTGGTTTTGGCTCAGGTGGTGTGTGTGTGGGAAGGGGGAGGTTGGACATAGATTATGCACTCAACAATTGTATTTCAGCCATTCAGTCATTTAGATTTTGGATAAATTCTGCACTAGTGATATCTGTTGTAATTATGTAAATGAATGAACACTTATAATAGCTAATTGATTATACGTCTTAGGAAAATTCATAGGATCAAGCCCTGTATTGGGCTCCACACTCAGCTGAGAGTCTGCTTCTCACTCTCCCTCTGTCCCTGCCCATGTTCACGCTCTCGCTCTCAAATACATATTTTTTTTTTCTTTGATAGAGAGAGACAGAGCTAGCAAGAGAGAGCATCAGTAGGGGAGCAGAGAGAGAAGCAAGCATCTCTGCCAAGCAGGGAGCCCGATGTGGGACTCCATCCCAGGACCCTGGGATCATGACCTGAGCCAAAAGCAGACATTTAACAAACTGAGCCAACCTGGCTTCCCAAATAAATAAAGCTTTAAAAAAAAAAAGTATAGCCATCATTCTGCATGAGATGGTAGGTGGGTTCCTGGCAACAATTGGCAGCTGTGTGTTTTCTGACAGAACTAAAGCCCTATATTTGGGCAGAATACCTTATCAATTTTTTTTTTAAGATTTTATTTATTTATTTGACAGAGAGATCACAAGTAGGCAGAGAGGCAGACGGGGAAGCAGGCTCCCTGCCGAGCAGAGAGCCTGATGCAGGGCTTGATTCCAGGATTCTGGGATCATGACCTGAGCCAAAGGCAGAGGCCCTAACCCACTGAGCCACCGAGGCGCCCCTACCTTATCAATTTTTAATGGAATCGTGTAGGAGATGCATGAGCCTCCTCTGAGACCACTCCAACCGCAATTAGGACTAAGAGCCTATGCAGGCTGTCACAGAACCTTCCACTGGGCTCCTTCATCCCCCTGCATTCCAAGTAAACACATTCAGTGAAACAAAGCAAAAGGAAATATGCCAGCAAACAAAACCCCTGGAGTCTGTGGATGAGGAAAATAAAGACCTCGATTTCAGTTTCAAAGACGTGCTAATGAGCTAAATAAACTCACTGAGATCTGAGTTTTAGTTCCTGTCTCCAAATCCCGCTAACACTTTATCTCTATTTGTCACTCTGTTCCACAGTGAAGGTTTTGTAGTTATTTTACTGATTTTCTAAACCAATTTAGCCTACTATCCATATAAATCTAGTGTCTCTTAAATTAGATTAAAATTTAATTTGCAACCAATACCTATTGAAATAACCATCTCATCGGTAAATTTTAATGATGCTGAGTTAAATGTCCAGAGAGCTATTTTATTTCCATTGATTTGCCTATTGATTGTTAGAACCACAATCCACGATGCTCTCTCGTCCCATTTAACATAATGCTTATCTATTATGTAAAAACTGAGACTTACCATTGTAAGGTGACCTTTTACTTTTCCTAAGACTTAAAATCAATTAGTGAGAAGCCTATCTCCAACCCTCTCTCCACACCGCATCCCCAGTGCCCCCTACCAGATTAACTCCTGCAGAATCCCTTCCCTGTACTCCCGTCACTGTGATCAGTTGGGCCCATGAAAGCATTTACTTTACTTACACTAAAGGACACAAGATCACATGGAGGAGTAACAACATTTCTAATTCTCAAAAAGGGTTTCATCACGCGAGTCTGGGACTACCTCTTATACTGACAACACAAGCTTTTGACTCTGAGCTCATTCTTTCTTCATCTACTGCCAAACCTTTCCTTCTTGGCCTTTCTTCCAAGCTAAAACTGCATTAGTCAGTTTGGAAAAGGATGTATTATCATGACTCTTATGGAACTCAATATTGGTTAAGACGTCTTATGGGCTCCTGATGGCCAAAATTGTTTCCATGATTGGAGAAGTTCTAACATGCTCTTCCTGGCTTATTTCACTTCTGTGGTATAACCACATCAACATTCATGGCCTTCCTCTTTCCACTTCTTATTTCCTTCAAATTATGAAGGTTCTTCCTTTTATCTTTCTCTTTATCTTATTCAGCAGAGCAACTCAGCCTAGCCCTTAAAATAGTCACATATCCTTTGTGCACTAGATTTCCATCTTGTCGTTAACTTTTTAGCAAATAAAATTGCCAAATTTTAAAGTACATTGCTATGTGAGTATATCCACGTGCTCCTATTATTTCCACTGTAACATAATGCATGTAACACAATATGATACAATTGACAACACAATATGACACAATATGATGAATTCATTTTTTTCATATCTCATCCTTGATGACCTAAACAAACTTCTTTGCCCTATGAATGCTTATTTCCCCAAATTCATAAACATTTGTTAATAATAATTTTATTATCCATAAATAATCTATGGGTTGGCTGATCACATCAACATTTGTTTTTCCCTCTAACTCCTGTTCTAAATGTCTAAGACCCTCACAGAAAAGAAAAGGACTTTATATTTAAAAAGTATCCACACTGTATCCCCAAAAACAGCAAATGCTTTACTTCTGAAAAATGGGAACATAATAATGCACTTGTGAGAAATTGAGATGTTTTAGAAATACAGTAAATTCAAGTATAAGAGAGCTCAGTGTTACACTTAACATCTAAAAATCACACAAATTTAACTCAAAATAGCTGCTTCCAAAAGAATAACTCAGGCAGTTTTCCACATAAATGCAGAGTGACAAAAAGTCACCTTTTTATATGGGATAATTATTTTTTAGCCAAAGTCAGTTATTCATTGCTCTCAATTACCTGGATTTCTTTGCAATATATTCTTAAAATAAATAACAGAAAATTAGAGGGTATATTTACAACATATTAACTATACTCTATGTAACTGAAGACAAGTTTGCCTAATTTTTTTTTCCTTTCATATAATTTTGGCTTATCAAGTTTCACCTAAAGATCCAGGCTTCTGGGCTAAAGTGGAAAAATCTGAAGATGAGAATTCCTATATGTCAACAGTCAGTGTGAGCAGAGCTGCCTCACTCAGATGGGTCACATGTTTTCCAGGCCACCTCTGTGCTTACTGTTCCCACACTGAAGTCCTGCATCATCCCCCATTGAGAAATATTGACTCCTGGTCTACCTCTCGATTGCTATTTTTTTTCGGAAGTCTTCCCAAGCCCTGGACCATTTGGAACTATAAACATTAAGTTGAAAATTCTTAGTTCTTTTCCTCTGGTAGTAAGTGCAAAGTCTTTTGTAATTAAAAAAATGCTAAGTTATCTTCACTGCAGTTGACCAATGTCTTTTGAAATAGATTTATAACAATGAAAAACATTGCTGAGAGTTATTCAGAAATTTCAACTAATGCATTTGTTGCAATCTAAATGAGAGTAAATCAAGCTCTTTTTATTTAAAGAATGAATTGTGCATTACAAATACTATTCATTGTAGTAATCACTGAAGTTTCATGTACACAAATACACTTTTGTATTTGTTCATCAAATCCCATTTAAATATTTATGTTAATCAGTTAAACAGGAAAGTACACATTGACTCTAATTGGAATACTCGGCTAGATCTTTAGCAATGAAGAGGTGATTAGATTGAACATGTGTATCATATGCATCTGTCCCTGAGAAACTTTGGATGTCACCTCCTTAGGGATCCACACCTTCTAGGGTATGAGTCATTCTAGATACCAAAAGGGAGCTTAGGTACAAAAACTTAAAACACATCTTTTTTATTTGAGAGACAGCGAGGGGGAGCAGCAGCAGAGAGAGAAAGAGATAATCTCGACCAGACTGAGTGCAGAGCCCCAGAACCCAAGATGAGGACCTTAGCCAAAAGCAATCAGATGCTCAACTGACTGAGCCACCCAGGCACCCCTAAAACACCTATTTTTTATAAGCAATTTAGTGTTTCATTTGTAGGAATTATCTTACTTTTCTGTTGCTGTATAACACATCAGCGCACGCATCAGAGCTTAAAACTTCAGGGGTTCTGAACTCAGGGCTTTCAGGTCAGAGGTCAGAGGTCAGAAGTCGGGAAAGGCGTGGCTGCATTGTTGGCTTGGTTATTCCTGCAGGGTTGACACTCCTCTCTTGGCTGGCCTGGACTCTCCTAGGGAAGAAATCCACCTCCAAGGTCCTTGTTGTGGTGGAAATAATTCCCCAGGTTGTGTTGTAGGATTGAGTCTCCACCTATGGCCTGTCTGCCAGCAGCTGCTCTCTGCTCCAGGGCCATTTTCAGGGCCTTTTTCTTTTGACCCAATAGGCATGGATGTTTACTTTCTTCCAGGCCACAGTGACTTTCTATTTTTCCACCAGCTGTGAACAACTTTCTATTTTATGTGATTAAACTATGCTTGGATAGTCTTCCTACTTTAAGGTCAACTGGACCGTACAACATAACCTCACTGTGGGGATAGAACCATCATCTCTACAGACCCTGTGATTATGCAGGGCACCTACAGCAGGACGGGGGAGAACATCGCAGGCCTTAGAATTCGGCATGCCCTGGGAACATTCACAGTGAACTTATGTTACAGCACAGTGATGCCCACAAATCCTATTCAGATGAATATGTTTCTTTGTCTTTTTGTCAAAATACTTCCAAAAATGGATGACTGGCTCCTAAATGTACCTCATTCATTTCACTTTTCCAATAAACTCTTCCTGTTTTGCAATAAACTCTCGTTTTCACCACTTTCACTACCTACAGTAGTTTTCTTGCCTTTTCCCCAAATTTTATTTCTGATCTGCCTTAAAATCCAAACATGCCTTTGGTATAACAGAGGCCCCATGAGTATGCACAATTAATGGATTTTTATTCCCGTGTCTGATGATGTGAGCTTTGTTACACAGAGTGCTTTAGCTGCCAACGCTCACTCACTCTGCTCTGAGGAGACGCTGGAGGTGAGTCCCCAGACCTGTGGTGTGCTGCCATTTGACCCCATGCTTTCCATTTTGAATTCTGGAATGCTTCTGAGAATGGCATGTGAGTCGTGATTCCTTTTGCCCATCCACCAGTAAGGTATCCAGTTTGAGAGTGTAAAGAACATACAAATACTGAGTGCTTGGGGATTTTTACAGAATTAAAAAATAATGGATATTCCCCTAGAAAGGCAAAATGGTCGAGTGAAGAGCCCAAATCTTAGGGTCACAACTAACTGAGACATTAACTGAGACATATTTTATGTCTTTGAGTCTTGACCCCTTTCCAAGGATACAGCTCATTGCCCTGTTATGATAATTACAAGACAAAAATAAGATAATCAGTGTTACTAACAACCATGAATTTGAAGACACTGTTTTGTTAAGTGATTTGTTAAACATTCTACAGAATAAACATTTCTCAAAATAATCGACAACAGGGGCATCTGGGTGACTCAGCTGGTTAAGCATCTGTCTTCTGCTCAGGGTCCTGGGATCGAGTCCCACATCGGGCTCCTTACTCAGTAGGGAGCCTGCATCTGCCTCTCCCTCTGCCTGCTGCTCCCCTGCTTGTGCTCTCTCCCTCTTTCTCTTTGTCAAATAAATAAAATAAATAAAATCTTTAAATCATCATCATCATCATCTACAAGAGTGGACTCCTCTGTCTTTGGGAGGATATTTCCTTGCTAATCTCTCATATATTATCTTTCTTTCTTCTGAGAAATGTTGAATTTCTAAAGGATCGTTTTTGAATTAGAATCAGGCTGGTGGCTGGCATTTACTGGGAGCAGAGCATCCATTGATTAGAAGGAGTACCAGAGAGTAGCGAGCAGAGAAAATCTATTTCTTATGCTGGCTTCACATTTGGCAATTTGGGGCACCAATGGATGATCTTTTAGCTCCTCTCAGAAAGTACAATTTATAATCCTTATCTGTTGAAGTGTTACAAGGATTAGTATTTGTAAAACATTTTTAAAATCTCAGTGTAAAGCTATTTTACGAGTATCAAAAAATCATCACACGAGCTTAATTTCCAATTCCACAGGAAAGGATATGCATGGGCTCTTTATTATTAAATAAATATGCTGGATGATCCAGCTTAGTGTGATTTTAACAGCATACTGGTTGTTATAAATTTCATCCTCGTAATGTTTGCTGATGGAGACTTTCTACTGCAAAGTGCACACACAGGCCTGGACAATAAAGCCAGGGTTTGAACCAGAGAGTTCAAGGCAGTGCAGTGATCTGCAAAGTAATCTGAACGAATTTCTGTGAAAAATTACAGCAGGCCCCTTTTCCCTAAACTTAACCTTTAAAATTACAGTTACCCCACACCACAAGTCTCGGTAGTATTGAGACCTGAATCAAATTTCAAATGTATATACACCTGCACCCTCCACTCCTTGCCATTCACACACACCATTCATTCCCTCTTTTGCATGATAAGTAAATATGAATCATTATAGGTGGAAAACAGAGTTCAGAAAGAATAGGTGGACTGAGAAGAAAGATGACATTTTAGATGCATGAAAGGAATTCTCTTTATGAAAACCAAAAACTGATTTACAATGAATTATAAAGATAAAAGCTGTAGAAACATTAAGCCAGAAGGGAATTTCAAAACTAAATGCTATGTGAGGGTATGTATTCTGAACATAAGAGACATCAACATATGTGGAAATATATGTAATTTTATATTGCAAAGAAGAAATTAAAAATAAGAAGCTACTGGAAGGCATAAACTAGAAGGCTGGAAGCAAAAGTCTCAGACCCCATCCCATCATTTGGAGCACACTGATAAAAACTAACTCCCTGTAAGTTAAGAGTCCTCAACCGTTGTTGGATCCTGGATTTAACTTCAAAGATGACCCCACTGTACAGCAGATCTTCTCAGACAAGAACAAAGGTGAAAAATCGTTACAACCGCTCAGAGATGGCGCAGTGAATATGGGGAATACCGAAGTGAAAATCCATAGGTTTCCACTTAGATGCCTACCTTGCCCAACGTCAGAGATCACAGACCATCCCTCTAATTCCTCTGCCTCAGAGTCTTGTGTAAAGCAGGAAGGGTGACTACTGTATCACTCAGTTGGCAGGATTGCTGTGATAAGGCAATGGATACTAGGTGTTACTCTGCAAATGAACAGACATGTTACAGATCTGGGATCCAAACCAGGCCACCAGGCGGGGGGCGGGGGGGGGGTGCTGATAGCTTCCTGGAGGAGCCTTCCAAGAGAGCCCCACATTGTTTGTTTGTTTTCTTTTGTGGTAAGAGCAGTTAATATACGATCTGCCGTCTTAGCAAATTAACGATACGATACAGAACCATTACCACCCCCACACACAGTATTTAATTTAAGAATAAATTAAAAACATTGAAGGAGACAGGAGGAAACCTTTGGGAGGTGATGGTAAGTCTATGGCCTTGATGGGGTGATGGTTTCATGGGTGTGTCCCCACTGGCAAACTCATGGAGTTGTATGCAGTACTCATGTGCAGGTTTTAGTGTCCATCGGACCTCCAGTAGGGTGGTTTCAAGGAAAAAGAGAGACAGCTCCATAAAGACACCACCTCCTGCTGCCCCTGCTTGGCAGGGACCAACTGCATGAATGTTAAGCGGGGTGGTGATCGATGTGGAACTGATTCCGTCCCATCCAGAATGTCCCAAGAAATGAAAGACAAGGCATGAGGTCTCTGCATGGATTTTCCCCTATGGCGTGCAGGCAGAGGAAAAACACTTGTGTGCTTCCTGAAGATCACAATAGTCTCTTTCTCATCCTCTTATCTCCATCTACCAGTGCAGAATCTGGCAATTCATAGCCTTTTAATAAGTATCAATTAAGGAGCACCTAGATGGCTCAGCTGGTTAAGCATCAGACTCTTGATATTGACTCCGATCAGGATCTCAGGATTGTGAGGTCAAGTGGGCTGCACACTCATTATAGAGTCTGCTCGAGATTCTCTCTCCCCTCTGCCCTTCCGGCTCTGTGAGTGTGCATGCAAGCTCTCTCTCCCTCCCACTCTCTCTAGTTCTCTAAAGTAAATAAATAAATAAATAAATCTTTTTTAAAAAAGGCACCAAGTTAAGTTTGAATGGCAGTTAAAACAATAACTGTAAGAATACGTGAGAGGTTGGATTCACAGTTCCTAAGGCTTTGTGATTACTTTAGAGAATGAGAAGACAGGATTATGTTTTAAGAAAATGTGCTTAATCCTGTGGACCAGCATTACCGATCCCCTGTCTATACTTCATGTGTCTCAAACCCCTCCATTTCCATTCTATCTGCGTCATAATGTCAAAGTTTCTTGTCTGAACCTTGTCCTTCCTCAGAGACAAGATAGTCCTTATTTAACCAACTCCTAGCAAAGAACTAAAAGAACTAAAAGAAACCAAAAACCTAGCAAAGAGCTCCAAGTAAATGTTTTTCCTTTGGGTAATGTATTCCAAATAGCCTTTAAGCTGCTTCCAGGAGGGTAGGGTCCTATTAATTTTTCAAGCAGATCTTATTGGGGCACCTGGGTGGCTCAGTCCATTAAGCATCTTGATCTCAGGGTCATGAGATCAAGCCCTGCGCCCACGAGGAGCCCTGAGCTAAGCAGGGAATCTGTTTGAAGATTCTCTCCCTCTGCCCCTCCCCCACTTTCTCTCTCTCTCTCAAATAGATAAATAAATCTTTTTAAATAAAGTAAAATAGATCTTATTTTTTAGAGCAGTTTTAGATGCACAGCAGAATTGAGGGGGAACAACAGAGGTCTCCATACAGCCCTTGCTCCCAGCACCCACAAGTCAGCTACTACCACATGTGACCCCTGGCCCCTGAGTTTGGGCTGGCAATCGTGACTACTTTCCAAAGAGTACAGTGTGGGAATACGTTATAATGGACAAATATGACAAAACTACAGTGGGTGGTTAAGGTCAGTATTGATGGTAACAAGCCAGGTTGCTATTACGCAGCCTTGATATGGTGTGATGAGAACGTTAATTTACCCCAGTGCCTTTCCTCCCAGAAAAAAAGCAAACCCAGTCTAATTGTGAGGAAAACATCAGACACATCTGAATTGATGGACACTGTACAAAACATTGACCAGTATGCCTCAAAACTGTCAAGGTCATCAGAAGCAAAAATGACTTAGAAATTGTCACAGCCAAAAGAAACCTAACAGAACATGACAACCATATGTCACACAGTCCTCAGGATGGGGTACTAAGCTATAAAAAGAACATTAGCTCGTTCAAAAAAAATTAAGAAACCTGAATAGAGTACCAAATTCAGCTAAAAATAATGTGTCTGTATTGGTTCATTATTACTACTGTATGTTACTAATTAACATATTAGTAATATGGTAAACTCTGTGTAGGAAACATGGGACTATGTACTATCCTTGTAAATTTTCTCTAAATCTAAAACCATTCTAAAGTTTAAAAGATTACTAAAACATTGGGATGCCTGGGTGGCTCAGTTGGTTAAGTGGTTGCCTTCAGCTCAGGTCATGATCCCAGTGTCCTGGGATCGAGTCCCACATCGGGCTCCTTGCTCGGCAGGGAGCCTGCTTCTCCCTCTGCCTCTGCCTGCCTCTCTGTCTGCCTGTGCTCGCTCTCTCTCTCTCTAATAAATAAATAAATAAAATCTTAAAAAAAAAGATTACTAAAACATTGATAGAATTTGAGATAAAATTATGATTCCAGGAAAATAAGAAAATGTCATATTTCCAATTGCTAATAAAGATCTCATCCATTTATTTTTTAAATTGATTGGAAATATTAAACCACTATGTCATGTGTATTTTATTACATATATATATTTTTTAAATGTATCTTTGCTTTACAATGTTGAGTACTGAAAATTACAATTTTAGAAATTATTTAAACTTGTGACACAATGTTTTAGATGCTGACTTGAACTAAGGACAGGATACACATGGTTTTTCAAACAATTTTGGGAGTTCCCAGAGCAAATACATTTTGAATAACCTTTAGAGACAGACAGACTCCATGATTTCAGAATCATCTAAGACTTGAAGAGGATTTGCTACTCTGATAAAATATTTTAAGATAATTTTCTTATTCATGGTACAAGAGAAGCATCACCTTCTGAACTTCCCAGCAGCATTTCCCTTTTAACTATGTTTCAATATGATTAAGTTAATTATACTCTTCCGGTTCATATCTGGTACAGCAACAAATGGTGTGATTTACAGTCTGCCCTTTTTGTTTTAAGCAATACTTTTTTCTGTGTGTCTGGTGCAATATTAAGCATCAAAGGCATATAGCACCAAATAGTGAAAAAGTAGGTATCATTTGTGGCATACAGAGAAATGTAAAAAAAGAGGGTGTTAAGTCATTTCATCAACTAAACTGCCCACAGGAAAGAGGCATGTACTGCTTCTAAACTTTCTATGACCCTCTCAGGTGTTGGCAGTGCTCTGGTCTCTTGAATGGAATGGGAGTGTTAGAATTATTCCTGCATTTTATAGGTAGGTAAATTGAGATTCAGCAAGATGATCACTATTCCACTCCCAAGGAGTGAAAAGATGCTCCCTAGATAAAAATCCAGGTCCATCAATGGAGGCCAGAATTTCCTTCACATCCTGCCCGTCTTTCACCAAGGAGCAACCAGAGTCCCAAGGGGAGGGGATTCCATAAAAGCATGAACTCCAGGCGGTGGGGATCAGGGTGGGGAGGGGTGATGCCTAGAGGTCTGTTCACCAGAGTTCCCAAGACACAGAGTTTGAGAAGTGTTTATTTTTACTCAACTTTCTTTGCTTCCATTCTTCCTTCCTTTCTTTATTTTTAACACTCTCTTTTATGGATAAGAAAACTATCCTGGTTTAGTAGACTATCCAAGGCCATGCAACTAGTGATATTCAGACCCAAGACTCTGAACCCAGTTCTTGAACTTCAAATACCGAAAATCTTGCTTTACCAATTTGTTTGTGATACTTTGAGACCATGAATGACAGCTTATGCCCCTTTGATAGTGCTATGGACATTTAAAAATGTGCAACAGATATGTTAATATTTGACATGTTCATACAAATGATGAGAGAAACAATAACAAGGCTCTAAGAAGAAAACAGAACAATAAAAGTTGAAGCTGGCTACTCTGGAGTCTGACCAAGACAGGCTCAATGTTCCCCTAGACTTGACTAAACCTTAGATTTTTTCCTGATTTAAGGACACTGACCTCCCTTTTCTTAGAACATTTACTTTAGAAAACGTATTATTGTAAATCCTTCTCTGCATTTTGAGATGTGTATCTTCTTTTTTACTGTTTTTTTTTTTTTTTTAAGATTTTATACATTTATTTGCCAGGGACCACAAGCACAGGGAGGGGTCGGCGGAGGGAGAGGGAGAAGCAGACTCCCTGCTGACAGGGAGCCTGACTTGGGGATCAATCCCAGGACCCTGGAAGCATGACCTGAGCTAAAGGCAGAGGCTTAACCCACTGAGCCAGGTGCCCCTTGAGATATAAATGTTTTTAAAAGCCTCTTGTCACTCTTGCAAGCCAGGACTATCTTTCTCAAGGACATAGGACCCATCCCTCTGAAAAGTCATCATCAAGGAAAAGAGGTTCTCTTTCTCCAGTTCCTGTGGGAGGGTAGGAGTCTAACTTCAGCCAGTTCCCAAGTTCAATTTGTATGACTACCTCCTCTCAAGAAGAAAAAGTTTACTTTTCCTTTGGGTAAAGCCAATTAGCCAACACAGATGGTCTACCATCTTCCCTTTACCCCGGTTTAAAAAACTCCACTGTCTTTTGCTCCAGTGGAGTTGAATTTAGACTCAGTTCTGGCCTCTCTCCCTGTTGCAATAGTCTTGAATAATGTCTTCCTTGTCTGTTTAAATTTGTCCAGTGCCACCTTTGCTTTGACAAATCAAGTCTCAATTCCTAACCCTACATTCAGAAATGCTTTCGGAGGTTTCAAATAAGTCCAAATAAGGTCTTGGAATCAAATGGGATATCTGCTCATTCAAAAGGATTTTGTCAATGTTCATGAGCATAGAATGACTTTCGAATGCTGGCTTTGCTCTGTTTTGATCCAATTTAAATCTAAATTCACTTCTCCTGCTGGTCTCAGAAGTAAATTTCCTTACACTTTCCATCAAAACAAGCAAGTTACTGTTTCCTTGGCTCTACTACCACTGTGACTCTCTTTTGTGGGGGGCAAGAAAAGCTTTAACCAAGCAGTTGAGATTTGCCCTCAGTAAGTCACTGTTTCCACTGCCACTGGGGACCCCCATTCCTGATCAAGCTAATGCAAAAGAGCTGAAAATGGTATCAGTGAAGATGTGAAGTCCTACATGAGAGAAGAGAGTGTTTACTGGGTGTTTGCTTTGTAATTCTGGACAAGGTTTAGTTTTGTACCAGCATAAAGCATGCAAAATAATCAACTGTCAGAAAACCATGATACACACATTTGCATTACTTTAACTTAAATTATTCATCAGAAACAAGAGAAGTTTTTTTTTTTTTTTCTTTTGCACTCATACTTCTATTTAAACATAAGTGAAAATGCAGTTTGCAGCCTGGCTTTGGGGTGCCACTGTACCGAAAACATGTATTTTTTTTCTTCTGGCATGTGTCTAAACAAGGGGTCCTGATATATAGTAAGTTTGTCCCCAGGGTCCAAGAATCTCTCTATTTAGGGCAGGTCTGAGACTGCTTTAATTAAAATCAATATGGAGCCTGGAAGTGTGGAGCTCTGACAGGTGCCTGGTGATCGAGGCCTATTTTCATAATCAGCTGATCTGGGTGGGAATTCAAGGTCAAAGTAAATGTTTGAGGAGATACGCTTGCCACACGCCTACATGCATACAAAACCCGCACTGTTATTTCCAAGATGTACCCTTTCTCTTCATGATCCACCTATGGGGGATTTTGTAACTTTATCCTACTGGCACATACCAATTTTTCATTTGACTTTTTTTTGTTGTTGTTGTTTTTTAATTAAAGACAAATGTAGGAAGAAACTCTTCTTTCTAGTTACTTGTGGATATGCTTCTATTTTTTATCGTGTCTCTCTGGGTTGCTCTGGATCCTTCTTTATGTTTCTTTTTTTTTTTTTTTAACCAGGGCACCATTCACATATATTTTTTAAGATTTTATTTGTTTATTTGGCAGATTGGGCGGGGGGGAGCAGAGAGCCTGATGCAAGGCTTGATCTCAGGACCCACTGCAAGTATCATTCTCAATGGAGAAAAACTGAGAGCTTTTCCGTTAAGGTCAGGAACACGGCAGGGATGTCCGCTATCACCACTGCTATTCAACATAGTACTAGAAGTCCTAGCCTCAGCAATCAGACAACAAAAAGAAATTAAAGGCATCCAAATCGGCAAAGAAGAAGTCAAACTATCACTCTTTGCAGATGATATGATACTGTATGTGGAAAACCCAAAAGGCTCCACTCCAAAACTGCTAGAGCTTGTACAAGAATTCAGTAAAGTGTCAGGATATAAAATCAATGCACAGAAATCAGTTGCATTTCTTTACACAAACAACAAGACAGAAGAAAGAGAAATTAAGGAGTCGATCCCATTTACAATTACACCCAAAACCATAAGATACCTAGGAATAAACCTCACCAAAGAGGTAAAGAATCTATACTCAGAAAACTATAAAGTACTCATGAAAGAAATTGAGGAAGACACAAAGAAATGGAAAAATGTTCCATGCTCATGGATTGGAAGAATAAATATTGTGAAAATGCCTATGCTACCTAAAGCTATCTACACATTTAATGCAATGCCTATCAAAATCCCATCCAATTTTTTCAAAGAAATGGAACAAATAATCCTAAAATTTTTATGGAACCACAAAAGACCTCAAATAGCCAAAGGAATATTGAAAAAGAAAGCCAAAGTTGGTGGCATCACAATTCCAGACTTCAAGCTCTACTACAAGGCTGTCATCATCAAGACAGTATGGTACTGGAACAAAAATAGACACATAGATCAATGGAACAGAAAAGAGAGCCCAGAAACAGACCCTCAACTCTATGGTCAACTAATCTTCGACAAAGCAGGAAAGAATATCTAATGGAAAAAAGACAGCCTCTTCAACAAATGGTGTTGGGAAAATTGGACAGCCACATGCAGAAAAATTAAATTGGACCATTTCCTTACACCACACATGAAAATAGACTCAAAATGGATGAAGGACCTCAACGTGAGAAAGGAATCCATCAAAATCCTTGAGGAGAACACAGGCAGCAACCTCTTCGACCTCAGTTGCAGCAACTTCTTCCTAGGAACAACGCCAAAGGCAAGGGAAGCAAGGGAAAAAATGCACTATTGGGACTTGATCAAGATCAAAAGCTTTTGCACAGCAAAGGAAACAGTCAACAAAACCAAAAGACAACTGACAGAATGGGAGAAGATATTTGCAAACGACATATCAGATAAAGGGCTAGTATAAAAAATCTATAAAGAGCTTAGCAAACTCAACACCCAAAGAATAAATAATGCAATCAAGAAATGGGCAGAGGACATGAACAGACATTTCTGCAAAGAAGACACCCAGATGGCCAACAGACACATGAAAAAGTGCTCCACATCACTGGGCATCAGGGAAATACAAATCCACACCACAGTGAGATACCACCTCACACCAGTCAGAATGGCTAAAATGAACAAGTCAGGAAATGACAGATGCTGGCGAGGATGTGGAGAAAGGGGAACCCTCCCACACTGTTGGTGGGAATGCAAGCTGGTGCAACCACTCTGGAAAACAGCATGGAGGTTCCTCAAAAAACTGAAAATAGAGCTACCTTATGACCCAGCAATTGCACTACTGGGTATTTACCCTAAAGATACAAACGTAGTGATCCAAAGGGGCACATGTACCCGAATGTTTATAGCAGCAATGTCCACAATAGCCAAGTTATGGAAAGAACCTAGATGTCCATCAACAGATGAATGGATAAAGAAAAGGTGGTATAGTGGGGGGAAGAGGGGTTGGGAGAGGGTGGTGGGGTTACATTATATGTTTAAATAAAGCTTAAATAAAGTTTAAAAAAAAGGTGGTGTATATATATACAATGGAATACTATGCAGCCATCAAAAGAATTGAAATCTTACCATTTGCGACGACATGGATGGAACTAGAGCATATTATGCTTAGCGAAATAAGTCAACTGGAGAAAGGCAACTATCACATGATCTCCCTGATATGAGGAAGTGGAGATGCAATGGGGGTGGGGGTTAAGGTGGTAGGAAAAGAAAAAATGAAACAAGATGGGATCGGGAGGGAGACAAACCAAAAGAGACTCTTAATGTCATAAAACAAACTGAGGGGGGTGGGGGGGGAGAGGGGTTGGGAGAGGGTGGTGGGGTTACATTATATGTTTAAATTAAAAAAGCTTAAATAAAAAATTAATAAAAAAAAGAAGCTAAAAAAAAAGAAAACAGTTGTTTCCATGCAAAAGTAAGTGGCCTCATTTTAAACATATTTTAATTGCTTATGTATTTAAAATAATTTATTGATGTACACATCTAAAAGGGAACAATTATAATTGTGTATATTGGCTGCATTCCTATGCGACCCATCTCCAGATTACTGGCTGCACAGAACCCCTCGGTCTTCTCCCTCCTCCCAGATTAACCGCTACCTTGACTTGCACATTATCTGTGCTGCTTCTGAGTGCTGTATGGATGGAATCAGAATGTTATCATTTTACACCATTTTGAATGATTCCAATCATACGAATGATATCAGTGGAATCATTTCTTATTTGTGTATGGGTACATTCATTCAACATTAGGCCTGTGTGTTTCATCCATATGTCAGTTGTAGCTATCATTTGTTCATTCTTATGGCTGCATAGAATTCCATTGTGTAAACAGGGAAGTGTTTATCTACTTGTTGTTTACCTTTTTAAATTACAATTCTCAGGGCACCTGGGCTCACATCATGATGCCAGGGTCCTGGGATCCAGCCCAGCATCAGGCTCCTTGCTCAGCAGAAAGTCTGCTTCTCCCTCTTCTTCTGGCCCTCCAGCCCACTCTCTCCCTTTCTCTGCCTCAAATAAATAAACAAAATCTTCAAAAAAAATAAAGTAAAATTACAATTCTCAGAATGCACCAATCCATGGTTCAGCTTTCTAGAGGCAAAATTACCAAAAAGAGAAAACTAAAATAAGAATAAAAATGTGGGGTGCCTGGGTGGCTCTGTGGGTTAAAGCCTCTACCTTTGGCTCAGGTCATGATCCCAGGGATAGAGCCCCTCGTCTGGCTCTCTGCTCAACAGGGAGCCTGCTTCCTCCTCTCTCTGCCTGCCTCTCTGCCTACTTGTGATCTCTGTCTGTCAAATAAATAAATAAAGTCTTAAAAAAAAAGAATAAAAATGTATTTGCAGTTTCAACTTTCAGTCATAGAAAATATCTGAGTGACAGTTTATAAGGCATTTTTCTAGGGACCAGGGACACAGTAGTCCTCAAATTCTTGTCCATGCCATAAACAGAATACTTAAACCAATTCAATTACTATAAGAATTGCTATTTTTATGTAGACATCAGAAAAAAAAATCATCACACACTTCTCAAAACTGACCCTGAACAGTATTAGAAAAATGGGATCCTGAATTAAATGAACTAAAGTCTTCTCTAGTGTGAAATTTCCTTTATTTTCATCACTTGAGTTTCAGATGGTCCCAAGTAATTTGTTTGCTGGGAGAGAAAGAGTAGAGGAAAGGTTAAGGACCGCATTGATTTCCCATGAACAAATTGCTCGTGATGGTTTGTGACGATGAATTATGTTCTGTTCAGAGAAGAAGGCCTGTACTTTTGCTTGAACTGGTGACGTTTCCGTCGCTTCAGAGTCCTGCACTGATTACTGGATGTCTTCCTACCTGTCTCTAGCTCAGCACTCAAGCTGTAGATGAGAAAAGACAATGTATTCAGGGTTTACATAATGAGTAAGGAGTAAAGCGAAGCTGCTCTTCTCTTTGTCACATTTAAGAGCAAGGTTGGTCACAGGTTTTCTGAGTCATTAAAAGTGATTAGTCTTACCATAGCAACTAGCTACTTTGAGACCTGTATTCAAAGAAGAAAAAGAGGAGCAACGCAAAGAATTTTTTTGAAAATGGAATCATATTCATTCTAATGCAGATTCAGTTAGTAAAAATCACATTTGTGTAAGATTAGCAATCATATCTTGTCTAGGAGCAGTGCTCTATTGTTTGCTCTTTGATGGTTTATTTTATTAATTTTTTATAAAGACTTCATTTTTTAAGAGAAGTTTATGTTCACAGCAATACTGGAAGGAAAGTACAAAGATTTCCCATGGAGTCCTTGACCCACACATGTATAACCTTTCCAGTACTGTCGCCTCCCACCATAATTTGTATTGGCACATTTAACCTACATAAGTTTCAAGTACTATAACTAGCTATTAGACAGAATGCCTCCGGAAGGGTTTTTTCCTTCTCGAGTTTCTTGTTTACCTCTTTCATCTTCCCACATTGCAATTATGAGCCAATACTCATTCTGGACAGGAAGATCGTGTGTTTCAAATGTATGGCAATTTTTAATTGTGTGTGTCAATAGAAATTAAAGAACAAGTTGCCGGTGTGCATTCTCTTTCCTTTATTCACAATTCATTCTCCTTTCTCTCTTTAGTGGAGGTGGAATAAACTCTTATTCTGGAAGATATCTCCAATTTCCACCAGGAAATGTTAATTCCACGTTCATTTTAAAGAACTGGCAAGCTGAAATAGTGTTGCTCCCTGTGATCTGTTAGCAACTCTTCACTACAAATTCTGTAGTGGATAATACTAATCAAAATCTTTGGTCTTAGATAAAGGTAACGATTATCCAAATGTCATGAAATCCATCGTTCTCGGAGTTTGCCTTATATCCTTGCATTACGCCAGATCATGATGCTCATGTTCAGAAAAACAAAACACAAAAAACAAAAAACTTAGCATTCCCGTTCATGGGATTTACGAAATTGTGCTTTGTTGCTATGTTAAAGATATGCATTGAAGAATGTAATGGCAAACAGACTTTTGCTTTTGGTTTTATGTGTTTATGACTAGAATGCCTTTCTTATGTTTCCTAATTATATTACAATGCCTTTCTTATGTTTCCTAATTACACTGCATCCTGTAAGAAATAAAGAAAGATACTTTAGTTCCTAGTAAGAGTAAGTTTTGCTTCTGCTGAGCAGGTTTTATTTTCACTTATTTATTTCAGCTTTTGTTTTTACACAATAGATTGTATAAATCAATGTGTTTTTCTTTTTTCTAGGGCAGCTAGGAAACACAATTCTGACTTATAGATGGTGAAAGTTACAGGATCTCCTGACATGTGCCTTGAGGGCTAAATTCTATAACTATCTTCATCTGATTTTCCCACCTATTGTTTCTTTGTTTCTCTAATATCTCAGCTACAAATACATTTTTTTGTATCTTGTTTTTTCTTCTTTAAAATTCATGGAAGGTTTTTTTGTTTGTTTGTTTTGTTTTTAATAAGGAAGAAGTTAAAAAATAAGCAAACACATTTATTGCCTCATTTTGCTTTTTAAAAATAAACCAATCAATAAAAACACCTGATGCCAGCAATTTCATATCCCATCTGGAAGAGTTTCAAATGATTCTTACTCTCATTTGAACTTGTTTATACAGAAACATGTAAAACTATGACAATCACAGAAATGATTTAAGAGAGCAGTGTGGTAACTCAGGAAAAGCAGTTTTCTGTACTTTTGAACTATAATCTCTTTGATAGTAAATAAATTGAGTACAGTATAAGGCAATGAGTACCCAGTGAAGGGACTACCCCAGAAGTAGATTATTGTTTATAATAATCCAAACATGTTCTAATGTACTACTCTTTAAGTTATTATAATGCAGCATTGTCAAACAGAAATCTATTATTAGCCACAGACACAACTTTAAGTTTTCTATAGCTGCATTAAGACAAATGAATAGAAGCAGATAAAATTATTTTAATAATATTGTTATTTAATACCACATATCCAATATATTATCTTTCAAATTCAGTTAAAGTAAGAAATATTGAGGGAGTTTATATTCTTTCTCTATTTCTATTTTTCTTTTAAGTTTTATCAGTTTTGCTTTATGTATTTTTAAGATACATTATTTATAAAGTACATAAACATTTAAAACTAGTATAGTTTTTTGGTGAACTGACTTCTTTATCAATGTGTAGCTTGTCTTTATTCCTGATGATACTCCTAATTCTGAAGTCTAATTTGTGCTATATTGATACAGGAAATCCAAATATACCAATACAGTGTTAGCATGAGATATCTTTTTCTAACCTTTTAATTTAATTTAATTTAATTTTTTAAAAGATTTTATTTATTTATTTGAAAGAGAGAGATCACAAGTAGGCAGAGAGGCACACTGTGAGAGGGGAGAAGCAGGCTCCCTGCTGAGCCGAGAGCCTGATGCGGGGCTTGATCCCAGGACCCTGAGATCATGACCTTGCCTAATGCAGAGGCTTAAACCACTAAGCCACTCAGGCCCCCTAACCTTTTAGTTTTAAATTATCTATGTCTTTATAGTTAAAGTAGGTATCTTGTACTTAGTATATATTTTATCTTATTTGAAAATTTCTGACTTATAACCAGAGTGTTCAGACCATCTATAGTAATGAAATTACTGATATGGTTGGATTTAAATCTATCATTTGCTAGCTATCTTTTATCTTTCCCATCTATTCTTTGTTCTTATCATTCTTTCCCATCTTTTTTATGACTGGGTATTTATGATTCCAATTCAATTCCACTATTGGCTCATTAGTTAATTAATTAGTTAATTTATTGGCTTATTCCCATTTTTAAAATATACATCTGTAACTCATCTCAATCTATGGTGAAATAATATACAATTTTCTGTATAGTGTGGGAATGTCGCAATATTATATGTCCATTTCCTCTCTCCTATCATTGTGTTATAACTGCCATATGTGTTTCTTGTGTGCTTTACTTGTTGTAACCCTTACAATATATTGCCACAATTTTTACTTTAGATTTAGATCAAAGGTATGAAATCTTTTTTCTCAAATGGATAGACAGTAAATATTTTAGGCTTTGTGGGTCACATATGATGCCTGTTGCTGCTGCTGCTGCTGCTTTTTGTATTCATCTCTACAATCACTGAAAATATAAAAAAACAAAACAAAGAAACAATCTTAGCTTCTAGGGCCATGAGTCTGATTTTGGGAATGGGCTGACTGGTAAACACTTCTTTAGACAGTCAATTATTTATTTTAAATAATTAAAAATAATGAAAGAGGTTTTTTGCATTCATTTTTATATTTTATCTCTTAAGTTCCCTTCATTCCTTTGTGTAGATTCAAATTTCCATATAGTATTATATTCCCTCTGTCTGGAAACTTTCTTTAACATCTCCTATATGGTATCTCTTCTTTATTTCTTATGTCTTATTCTTTAACATGTTCTGAAATAGTATCTTTTTGTCTTCTTTAAATTACTCATGTCTTACTTGTTAACATCTTAAACCTGTCTGCTGTCAACAAACTCATAGGTATTGGTCTTTCTCCATCTAGATTATTGCACTTAGCATAATGCCCTCAAAATCCATCCATGTTGTTGCAAATATATAGCGTATTTTCTTGACCCATTCATCTATTGATAGAAACATAGGTTTTTCCATAGCTTGACTATTATAAATAATGCTGCAATGAGCACAAGAGTACAGATATCTCTTCAAGATACTAATTTCATTATCCTTGGATGTATACCCAGAAGTAGAATTACTGGATCACATATTAGTTCTATTTTTAATTTATTGATGAATCTCTAATATTTTCCATAGTGGCTGTACCAGCTGACAGGTGTACCAACAATGCACAAAGTCTCCTCTCTCTCCACAATCTTGTAAGCATTTATGTTTTGCCTTTTTTGTAATAGCTGTATCAATAGTAGTTTCCAGTTGACTGGAGTAATTAGTGTTTACATGCCCATATTGTGCATCTACTTTATCTCTTCATCTTCAGCTTAACCCTATTGCTGTATGCTTTAGTCTTTGGTCTAAAGAAAAGGTAAGAATGTCTTGGTAGGGGCTTAGTAAAGAAATTTTTTTAAGTCCACTATGTACAGGTCACTATAATAAAGACTCAACTTATATGAAGATAATTTTCAAAATATCCACTCTGTAGAATCATCATGGATGCTAACTAAGGTATATGTATTCATAGGATACTGATTTTGACTTTCCCTTTTTTTGCAGGTTCCAAGGAAGCAAAGAACTAAAAGCAGAAGAGATGGAATGTTCCTCAAAGTCTATCTGAAGTCAAAAATGTCCTGTACACTATACCACATTTGGGTTCTTTATTATTTTCAAGTCTCCTTTTTAATGGTCTAGAACTATGAGATTATGAGGCTTATTGTAATCGTTACTTGTATTTTTAATTTTCTCTTTTATATAATCACAAATCTTTCCTGCTTTCTATGTGTGCT
Organism: Taxidea taxus jeffersonii; assembly: GCA_003697995.1. NCBI lineage: Eukaryota > Metazoa > Chordata > Mammalia > Carnivora > Mustelidae > Taxidea > Taxidea taxus. Next base: position 140,697 of record ML105738.1, on the reverse strand, counting down.
AGCAAATATAAACAAAATAATAAAAACATTCAGTCAGGCAAAATGTTTAAAAGCAGCATTTAAGGACTCTGTTCCTGGGTATGAGTGAGCTTAGACAGCTTCTATAACATGAACAGCTTGAATAGTTGAAAGTTTCTTCTATTAGTTGCAACACAGCAGGCGGCCGCTAACAGTGAGTGTTACCACAAACCGTAATCAATAAACATTCTCCATGTTGTCTATTCTCGCTTATAAATCTCACTGTGAAATTATCTAGGCTGTTTCCTAGGAAAGTGTGTTGTAATTTTATAAAATATAAGACAAAAAGTAACAGGCAATTAACTTGGATTTTTTTCAAAATGACTTCACTTTCCCTGCAATATAGAAGAATTCCATGTAAAATTTTATTGTGTATTTGTTTTGTTTTATTTTAGTTGGCTTAATAAAATAGAAGCCTGACAGAGACGTCTTTCCACTTTGTTTGTTTTATTCCCCAAATGATGCACTTAATAATAAGATGTTTATTTTTCACATATATTGATTATGGTCTCTAAGCAAGACAGGAAGAGCTTTAGGAAGGCCAGAAAAATATCAGAAAAAAACTACTCTTAAGTAGAAATATTCTATCGTGGGAATACTTTCCCATTAGTTCTGATGACTTCCCACTCACCCTTTGACCACAGCTCATCCATACTGTATCAGTGAATTGAGGTTTTAAACTGCACATAATAAATAGCAACTCAATTAATAGTGCTTTTTGCAATAAAATGTCAGAAAAACTCACAGAGAAGAAATATGGAAGTAGGCATCTAGGACTGATGCAGGAGATAACCAATGTAATCAAATCCAAGATCTTCCCATCCTGTCATCACTGTATGGATGCACGAGCACGTGTGTGTGTGTGTGTGTTTAACTTAGAGAGACAAAACACCTGTTGCAGCCCCCATAATCATACCTGTGTCCCAGATGACAGAAGGAAAGAATGGGTTATGTCAGTTTGATTACTGCTTACTTCTATAATAATGCCACTTCTCAGTTCACTAACTAGAACTATCAGTTGGACAGTAAAGAATAGTTTCAAGGGAATCTAACCTCAAAAGAAAGTTTCATAGTAGAGATAAAGACAGGGAAGATGAGTTAGAAAACAATGTGCATCAGCTAACAGCATCTAACATCATTACTTTTTAAGGAGACTTACTTGACATCACCATGTCAGACTCCCATGATATGCTGGAAAAGCAAAGGTCACTGTCCTTGTTGGCATGTGATACCATTATAAATTAGCTTTATTTGTATGATATTTTCTTAAAATCTGTCTCCTATTAATGGGAAAAGATAACTGCAAATGACATACCTGATAAAAGGTTAGTATCCAAAATATATTAAAAAACTTATAAAACTCAGCACCCCCAAAAATTAATAATCCAGTTAAAAAATGGGCAGAAGAGGGGCACCTGGGTGGCTCAGTGGGTTAAAGCCTCTGCCTTCCACTCAGGTCATGATCTCAGGGTCCTGGATCAAGCCCGCATTGGGCTCCCTGCTCAGCAGGGAGCTTGTTTCTCCTTCTCTCTCTTTCTGCCTGCCTTTCTGCCTACTTGTGATCTCTCTGTCAAATAAATAAATAAAATCTTTAAAAAAATGGGCAGAAGACATGAATAGACATTTTTCCAAAGAAGACATCCAGATAGCTAACAGACACATGAAAAGATGCTCAACATTACTCATCATCAGAGAAATGCAAATCAAAACCACAATGAAATGCTGTCTCATACCTGTCAGAATGGCTAAAAGCAACAACCCAAGAAACAAGAGGTGTCGGTAAGGATATGGAGAAAGGCGAACCCTCTTGCACTGTTGGTGGGAATGCAAACTGGTGTAGCCACCTTGGAAAACAGTATGGTGTTTCCTCAAAAGCTTAAAAATAAAACTATCCTATAACCCAACAATTGTACTAGAAGGTATTTACTCAAAGAATACAGAAATAGTAAGTCATAGGGACATATGCACTCTGATGTTTAAAGCACCATTATTTATAATAGCCAAAATAATGGAAAGAGTCCAGATGTCCATCAACTGTTGAATGAATAAAGAAGAGGTGGTATGTGTGTGGATATATATATATCCACACACACAAAATGAAATATTAATCAGCAATAAAAAACGATGAAATCTTGCCATTTGCAATGACATGGATGGAACTGGAGAGTATAATGCTAAATGAAGTAAGTCGATCAGAGAAAGACAAATCCATATGATTTCACTCATATGTGGAATTTCAGAACAGAACAATGAGCAATGGGGAAAAAAGAGAGAGAGAGAGAGGCAAACCAAGAAACAGACTCTTGGGGCACCTGGGTGGCTCAGTGGGTTAAAGCCTCTGCCTTCAGCTCAGGTCATGTTCCTGGGGTCCTGGGATCGAGCCCTGCATCGGGCTCTCTGCTCAGCGGGGAGCCTGCTTCCCTTTCTCTCTCTCTGCCTGCCTCTCTGCTGACATGTGATCTCTCTCTCTGTCAAATAAATAAATAAAATCTTAAAAAAAAAAAAAGAAACAGACTCTTAATGATAGAGAACATACTGATGGTTACCAGAGGGAAGGGGGTGGGGGGATGGGGAAGCAATAGGTGATGGGGATTAAGGAGGGCACTTGTCCTAATAAAAACAGGGTGATGTATAGAAGTGTTGAATCACTATATTGTACACTATATGTTAATCAGAATTTAAATAAGAATTTAAAAAAATAATGAAAATTGGGCACCTGGGTGGTTCAGTTGGTTAAACTTTGCCTTTGATTTAGGTGGGATCGGGCCCCATGTTGGGCTCCCTGCTCAGTGGAGATCCTGCTTCTTCCTCTCTCTGCTCTCTTTCACTCTCTATCTCGAATAAATAAATAAAATCTTTAAAAAATAATAAAAATGTTTATAATTTTTATCATCATACAATGTGTTGTTTTGTATTGTTTATTTATTGTGCCACCTAAATTAGTCTGTGTATCCAATTTACTCTAAGACACTTGAAAGTGAAGCTTTTAAAATATTTCCTTGGTTTTCCTATCTTGCTTAGAGCAGAGTAATTGGTCTGTATGAAAAATCAGTATTTTATTCAAAGCATCATTTTAGAAGATAATGAGTTGGAGTTTTAGCTTTGAAATGCTTAGAATAATAAGAAAAACTATATTAACATACAATATAAATACAGCGAATGCACTATAGCAAGCATGTGTATATTTTTACCTGTCACAGCATATCTCTTGGGTTTCTCCTACATGAAAGCTTTGATAAATTACCACCTAATTTGATCATACAAGAAGAGCTATAGTGATAGAAAATATAAACCACTAGTGAAATTATGTCCCAGGATTAGCAACAATTGATGATTAAATATAGATTTTCAGTATAGACTAGAATCTAAGTACTAGAGGGAAGCCAAAAAGTATTGCTGAGGCAGTCGCCCACCATATTTGCTGGTGAATGGGCCACTTACAGGAAAGGAATAGAAAGATCTGTCTGCACTCCAGTCTCGGTGGAAACCTGCCACATGAATACTGGATCTCATCTATTACATGACTGTAACGAAAAAAAAAATTGGGTAGAACAGAATCCCAACTCAACATTTATGTGATGACCAGGCCAGGTATATATAACACAATCAAGGCAAGAGGAATGGTTGAACCTAAATGCATAGGGAAGGCCAGTAAGGGGAATTCTTTATTAATTAATTGCTCATTCAGCCCTGATTTCTTGATGATCTACTTTCTGTCTGGTCTTAGCCACATAAAGGAAGTTAAGTACTCACCCTAGCCATAAAAAAGCTCTCATTTTAGAAGAAGGGATTTTTAAAATGTTCCAAAAGCAGCCATGATTTCTTTAGAAAAAATATATTGAGTTACAAACACTGTGCATTTCTTTTCCCTGCTTGTTTTTCTTTTGGTTTGTTGCTGTTTGTTCACTGCTGACCGTGGGTAGGACTGGCTAGGGCAGCTCAGATTACTTGGGTATGATATTTATTTTATACATGCATATACATAAATATAATTATATAGTTACATATGATGTATATAATATTTTTCAACTTATTTACATTTATAATATATTATTTTGTAAGATTTTCTATCTTTCCAAATCTATACAAACCATGTAAGAAGGGGAAGATATTTTCAATTCTCAGTTCTCCATGAAATAAATAATTCTCTCTACAAAGCATATCTTCAGCAATTTTCTAGTAATTTGACTGTGCATAAATTAGTAGTCTCCTGAAAGGAGGTAAACAAATTTAAAAGACCTGTATTTCTCCATACTTTTGTGTAGAAGTGAAGAATTTTTGCAAATCCTTGTGTATTAACAAAACCACCATTTTTCCCCTTGAAATTCAAAGCAGATGATTTTAGTGATGATGTTGGTTCTTATTTGTTTAAGGATATATCATATATACCACATACATACATACATCATACATATACCATATGTGTACACACACATATACTGAGGTTTGCAAATTATAAAATTATGTATACATATACACATTACTACAAATATATGACATATTAAACAAATGATAGAAGGCATCATAGGATCTTATAATCTGAGCTGGATAGGTTGTTGTCATTTTCTTCTTTCCTACATTTTAGTAAAATTCACATGCCTAAATTTCCTAAGAACTTTCCCTAGGAAATTAAAGAATATTCTCTCTCTTTTTAAAAATATTTTATTTTTATTTATTTTAGAGAATGAAGGAGAGCGTGAGAGCACATGACTGGGGGGGTGGTACTAAGGGAGGAAGAGAGAATCCCAAGAGGACTCCTACTAAGGGAGGAGGGGAGCCTGGTGCGGGGCTGGATCCCATGACCTTGAGATCATGACCTGAGCTGAAATCAAGACTTTGATGTTCAACCAACTGAGCCACCCAGATGCCTTAAGAATATTTTCTTGTTATTCTAAGTGCCACAGTATCGATCTTACTGAAGTCTCACACATTTTTTGTGTGATAGAAACTTTTTTTTAAAAAGATTTTATTTATTTATTTGACAGAGAGAGATCACAAGTAGGCAGAGCAGTAGGAAGAGAGAGAAGAGGAAGCAGGCTCCCTGCTAAGCAGAGAGCCCTATGTGGGGCTCAATCCCAGGACCCTGAGACCATGACCTGAGCTGAAGGCAGAGGCTTAACCCACTGAGCTACCCAGGTGCCCCTGTGTGAGAGAAACTTCTTTTGACTAAGGTAAATAAATGTGAGAGATATGAAATCAAACTCAGGAAATAAAATGTATTTTTCACAATTCATGTAATTAGCGAGAGGTCAATTAGACACAGTGCCAATAAACATTTTTTAATTGTTTTTTTTTAAGATTTTATTTATTTATTTATTTGATAGAGAACGATCACAAGTAGGCCGAGAAGCAGGCAGAGAGAGAGGGGAAGCAGGCTCCCCGCTGAGCAGAGAGCCTGACTCGGGGCTTAATCCCAGGACCCTGAGACAATGACCTGAGCCGAAGGCAGAGGCTTAACCCACTGAGCCACCCAGGCGCCCCAATATTTTTTTTAAAAAACATTTTTTTTTCCATAGAAGCATGAATATCTCTTTTTAGATATTCCAGGATAATATAACCAGGAATCCTCTGTTGGTTAAAATCCCTGGGCAGGGTCCTTGGGCCCAAGACGTGCTCTGCTCAAACAGGGAGGAGTTACTCATCTTTTTGAGCACAGAATTCACCACTGCACAATTATATCTCAGCACTGGTCTGTGCTTTGTAGCATTTCGCTCTCGGAGTGCCTACTATGTGCAAAGGAGCATGCTGGGCTGCAGAACTGAGTAAGAAAAAGAATCACATGTGGTCTCTGACATTAATGGCTTCTAAGCAAATGGGTTATTGAGGCTGAAAAGGACCAGTTTTGCTGACATGGGATAGCTGTCCGGTGCTGTATTATACGATGCAGCACAGTGCTGAGAGGCCAGAGACGCTTTTCCTTCAGGCAGTTAGGGCCACCTCTATGAAGAAGGTGGCCCTTGAGGTGGCTTCGCAGGTAGAGAAATCAAGGTGCAGAGTTTTGGGAAGCCAAAAATTGCATGTGGAAAGCTGTAAAGGTATGCAATTAAGTGGTATATTTGAGAATAATCACGAGTGTGCAATTAGTCACTTCCAGACAAGGACAGAAGTATAGCAGGTTGGGACACCTGAGTAGCTCATTCAGTTAAGTGTCTACCTTCAGCTCAGGTCTGATTCCAGGGTCTTGAGATCAAGTCCCATGTTAGGCTCCCTATTCAGTGGGGAGTCTGCTTCCTCCTCTTGTACTTTCTCTCTTTCTTTCTCTGTCAAATAAATAAATAAAATCTCGAAAAGAAACAAAAGAAGAGTGGGAGGTTGGGTTTGGGCAGATTGGGTAGGACAGTGGATCCCAGCCCAAATCACCTGCATTTCCCTTCCGGAAGTCTGCAAGCAGTTTGAACAAGAGAGTGGCACTGTCTAAACTGAGCTGTATAAACTCATCTGAACACTGTGGTGAGACTGTTGAGTAGAGAGCAGCAGAGGACAAAGCTAAGACATCCAACATGAGGGGGAATTTTACTAGAAGATGAATACTCAAGGTGACGTTGGTATATAATCAACTGAAGAGACAGAATTGTTTTCTCTTCAATCAGAGCAGCATTGGAGGGACATAACCTTGGGGCCACACAGAACCTATGCTGCCTGAGAAGCACACTTTATGCCCTTCATTCACCAGCATGTGAACCCTGACAACAAAATCAACTTCCCCTAAATGGAAGCAGAGAGCTAAGCAGCATTGTTATTGGAGCCTGCTGCCTGGTTTCTATCAATTCCCGCAGCACTGAGGGACCCATGGTGCACCATCTTTGACCTGGGGAAGGTTGTTCTCACTGTGGTTGGAGTGGGTGACTCGTCTTAGCCCTGGCTACTTAACTTGGTCAGATCCAACCACAGGTACTTTGTGAATTGTTTCAACGTGAGGAGCTCATTTCTAAACCAATTTTATTGATACCTAAAATGCTTGTAACTTGAAAAAACATGGAGAGAATATGAATTCTTGAGAGCGATTTGCAGGAAGGCAATGTGATCTCATAACAATTAGTATAGCGGGTGGTCCTATTGGATGCTGCAGGGACGTACCATTATAGAAAATATTGTTGGTAGTTTGACTGAATGGTCACTTCACTTGAGTATTTAAAAACAAGGAGGAAACAGTAATAATGAATATTTATTTACAAGTAAAGATGGTTCAGACACTACCTTAAATGCTGGGCATGAAGGATACTTTTAACCTTCATAATGACTTCATGGGCTAGGTGTAATTCGTACACCCATTTCACAGTTCCAAAAATCAAAGCATGCAGATAATTTATTATTGTCAGAATCACAAAGCTGATCAATGGAGACTCAGCTAAAATAAAATCTCTCTGATAATGAACCCTGGATTCTTAACCATTCTTTTACAGTGTGTTTCCCTGTATTCAAGTGTCTTCCAAGAACTTCTTACAAGCCACAAGATGCTTCCCACTGCATTAATTTCCTATGGGTCCCAGGCCCTGCCACTCTTTATGACTGTCAGCTTTCAGATCTGCATTCTTGGGACACCACACTTGCAAAGGGACTCTGAAATGCTGGTGTCACCTAGGTCAAGTTAAGGTACATAATGTATCAATGATGATGATAATGATGGAATATTTATTGAAGACTTAACATATATTGTAAATAGGTCCTGATCCATTTCAGAGCCATGTACAAAACATGAAAGCAGTCTTAGCAATGGTCATGTGGAATTAAAAAGGTCTTTTTTCCCTTAACTAGAAAGTATTCTCTCCTTTCATTGTCTATGTAATTCCTTCTGAATCTTCATGCTCAGCTTAGAAATCATTCCTCTAAGCAACCATCATGTCAATCATTGGAGTGCCCATCAATCTCACCTTTGCTACATTTACACCGTTATTTGGCCCATATTTGTGGTTTAAATGATTCAACCTTCTCCTTTTTGTCCAAGGAGAGCACCAAGAAAGCAGGGGCTTGCCCATCTTGTACTATTTACAAACAACAATGGATAATAGGCAATAAAGGTTAAATACATCAACAAGTTGGGCCACATTTCTATTATCTCTTTATCCTTGGGCATTCAGATTACAAACAATTTCTAATTTAGGGCATCCCAGAGGAGCTGAAGTATCCTCTTGGATGCTATCTTTTCTAAGTTATGGTCTGGAAGGATGCTATGGGTCCTACTGACAGGGGCCTGCTTCACCATCGTTCTGAATCTGGTGGCCCATTTTTCCATCCTGTAGCTTCTTCTGAAGCCACAGAGATGCTCATCTTGTAAAAAAGCATAGGTTGGAAGTGGGGAGAAGCTAACTAGACATAATTCTCAACTTCCCATCAACTAGATGAATCATTCAAGGAGATATTCTGGAATTTTCTTAAGAGGTCCTGGTATAATTTTTATGGGTCACCTACCATGGTGTCCTCAATAATGTACATCCTTTCCACTCCCTCTTTACTGATCTTTTGGATAAAGTCTCTAAAAAACTACCTAACCCAAATCCTTGACTCAGGCTCTGCTTAAGAGAGTCGTGAAACTAAATATTCAGGGAAATATAAAAGCCCTTTTTATCTAGAGTAAATTAAGCTATACCTTCCAAAACTTTTTTCTTACTGCTCTTGGGACCTGAACCTGCATTCCACTTTACTTGAGACTGGACAGTCCCATGACAGCTACCCTGGCAGGATGTGACATTATTATGGCAGAGGCAGAACAACTTTTCCAACACATGCTCCTGTCTGCATCATCATACAAAGCCCCCTCACACAGCCTAGGGCCAGTTCTGCTTCTGACTACAAAACCCTCCCTCTGGAACCTAACATGGAGCACCAGAAAGCAGGGTCCACTGCAACTGAATCTCAAATGAGACATATATTATTATTACTTAAATAGGCCTCTTATTCATTAGCATAGTTTGACTTCTGAGTCATCTAAAAAAATTATATATCCTAGCTGCATGGTACAAGTATAATTGTAATCATTTATTATGGCTAAATACAAGCTGAGAAAGGTCCAAAAGGAATTCATGATTCCACTGGGAAGTTAGAGAAAAGATAACTTGATTTTCTGAAATGAAAACGTGGAAAGAGAAATCTATTTAGGAGCACTAGAAATTGGCCAAAGGAAGGAGTGGGAAACCAGTCCATGAGTTAGAGGGCAGAAGACGGCAGGTGAAGGGGGGAGGCGTCAGCAAAGATAAAGGTGTCTATGGGGGACTTACTAGTGTAGGACATGCTAATTCTGGCATGTTTACCCAGAATTATCAGTCTTCTCCAGCTACCCCGGACACATTTATACAGCTGGTGTTCCCTCCTGGACTCAAAATTCTTCTCACTACTGAAGTGGCTCATGCCCTTGCAGATGCATTCACTCTCACTTGTCACTGCCCCATTTTACTGGAAGCTCTACTAGGTGGTTCAGGGGTGCCCTCAGTGGCTTGATGTTGGAGAACATTCTTCAGTGTTATTACTTAGCTAGTGGAGCTTCATAGACAAGGGAGATCCTCCTGCAGCCAGAACTGGGGGCAAAATTTAACCCCAACATTAGAAGTTAGATGTACTGAATCCCTATCATGTGAGAAAAATGGGTTAGATACTGTTCCTTACAGCATTTCAAGACATCCTGAGAACATGCCTTTAAGGTAAGCATTTGTCAATTTTCTAAATAATTTTTATAAAATCTAACCAAGTTCTCATTGCTAGCTTGGGATATAGACAGCCTTCAAATTTAGACATAATAAGAGGCAAGAAATAAAAAAATAAATAAATGTGAGGATGTCTCTGGAGCCTATTTAAATGTAAAAAATGATTTTTTTGGTGGGGGGGAGGGAACAAGCACAAAATGTTCAGAGAGAAACCAGCAGAAGCAAGGAGAGAGACTGAACTGGAGCTGGAACTGGATGAAAAAAAAAGGAGACAGGGTGAGAGAGGGACCACAAAGAGGGGAAAGCAAGGATATTAGGACATAAGCTTAAATGACCATGAATAGCAATTATAAAGCAGGACAGAAATGAACAACCCAGTGGGAAGAAGTAAAGGATTGTATGCTGAACAACCAGACCCATTATGAATCCAAAGCTTGCTTTTGGGAACGTAAAGCTCAGATTCAGTGTTAGGGCATTAGTGTAGACGAAAGCCCAGAGGAAATCCCAAACACTGTTCGCTCATTAAGAATGACTTCAGAATTAGCATTCACTGTTCACAACATTTTGAATACATTATTTTCCCCGCTTGGAGAAAGTAAATCCTAAATTCCCTTTATTCATCTCTATTTTGCTCAGTCCCAGGTGGCTGGGAAAATTAGGCTGGCATTTTGTCAAACCCAAGTGTGCCAGCCCCTACAAGTTTTCAGAACAGGAATGCTGTTCCCACCTTTCTCATTTACAGCCTGCATAACAGCTTTCTCCAAGACACGAAAACATATGGATTTCTCTCAAGCCCTTCCTACCTCTTTCTTCATATCTTTTGAATTTACTTTTATTTTCCTCCTTTCAACTTGCATTTTTATAAGGAATTATATGTGGTGTTTATTTGATGTTTGTGTGCATGCACTTTTATTATCTCATTTTCAAATTTGAAATATATTATTTCTTTTTCTCACTCTTGTCTGAATTCTGACAGTTCTCTTTTCCAATCACACTTCTCCATCTCATTTCTGAGTTTTTAGATTTGATTTATAGCATAGTTCTCTATCTTTTCTTAAGTGGTTTTAGCTTATTTAAAATATAGTATTTGCCTAAAATTATGATCAATTTTGTGAGTGAGTTTTGTGTGCCTCCGTTATCTTTAGAAAGATTTTATGTTCATTATTCTCTTCTTAGCTTTGGGGTTTTGTTTGTACATGTCATTATAAAAAGGTTAAAATACAGGCATAACAACTGACCTTACAAAGGTTAAAGAACAGTAGATATGCAGACATGCAAGTGTGCATATTAGCTTCCGTAATCCCCAGCACACAATTGATCATTCTACATGATCAGTTTTTATTATTGCCTTAAAAAACCCAGAACAAACCTGTTCAAGTCTTAGAGGTTTTTCTGCCCCAACCCTTTTGGTGTTGATATCCTGACCTCAAGGAAACAGCAACTCCTCCCTTTCTTTTGTTCACACAAATATAAACTGTATACCAGCTTTTCAACACTTCCACCTGAGGACGCATCATCAATATTATCTGACCACCATCTATCACACTAAAGGCAAGTGACTTATTCATATAAGAGTATCTATGACCTCTCCTCAAAATTATTTGAAAATAGTTCAGTTTCTTACTTATCAGTCAAGATGAAATATGAGGGAAGTCTTTGGAAAAATGTATTTTAAGGGAAGGCATTCATTTGTCATTACAATCAATCCAGAAATATGTAAGGTAACCTTATCATTCGAGCAAGAGCTATAAAAGTAACTTTTGTTGTTATTTTTGTTACAACTCAGAAAAGCTAAGTCATCATGGTCTATGATTATTTGGCTGTATGCCATACTGTTTGGTATTTCATAAGTAAGGGCCATGAAGAACTGAAAATATTACATCTTTCAGTCAAGCAATGGCTGACATGCAACTCTTAGTTTCATTAACAACTGATAAACATGAAGAAGAAATTCTGTTTGCTAACTACAGTTATATAGAAAGGCAACATTTATCCAGGAAACAAACTATGAAAATGAATTGTACTCAATGATAGGTTGTCAGGAGCATGTGGAAACTAAAATCATTTAAAAAATGTATTTTTTCTTTGAAGAACACTTTGCAATAAAGCAGCGCATGTGTGTGCATGCATGTTCATTGTATGTGAGCTTCTACATTGACATAGTCATTTACTTTATTATTTTTAAAGATTTTACTTATTTATTTGAGAGAGAGAGGAAGAGTGAGTATGAGGGAGAGGGAGAGAAAATCCGAAGCAGACTCCACACTGAGCGCAGAGCCTGATACGGGCTTGATCCCAGGACTGCGAGATCATGACCTGAGCTGAAACCAAGAGTTGGAGGCTTAGCCAACAGAGCCACCCAGGTGCCCCATGTAGTCATTTAATATTATGAAATTCTGATGCATAGAAGATCCTCTCAAAGAGGGGAAAATAACTAATGTCAAAAATAAGGAGAACCAGTCCTATCCAAGAGCTAACTGACTTGTTTTTTTCCAGAGAAGTGACCACTTAAATAATTTGTAAATGCTACAAATCTGTGTAAGATTCCTTCTTTCTAAGACACAAAGAAATGGAAAAACGTTCCATGCTCATGGATTGGAAAAACAAATATTGTGGAAATTTCTATGCTACCTAAAGCAATCTACACATTTAATGCAATCCCTATCAAAATGCCATTAATTTTTTTCAAAGAAATGGAACAAATAATCCTAAAATTAATATGGAACCAGAAAAAAACCCGAATAGCCAGAGCAATGCTGAAAAAGAAAGCCCAAGTTGGTGGCATCACAATTCCAGACTTCAAGCTCTATTACAAAGCTGTCATCATCAAGACAGCATGGTACTGGCACAAAAACAGACACACAGATCAATGGAACAGAACAGAGAGCCCAGAAATAGACCCTCAACTCTATGGTCAACTAATCTTTGACAAAGCAGGAAAGAATGTCCAATGGAAAAAATTCAGCCTCTTCAACAAATGGTGTTGGGAAAATTGGACAGCCACATGCAGAAAAATGAAACTGGACCATTTCCTTACAACACACACAAAAATAGACTCAAAGTGGATGAAAGACCTCAATATGAGACAGGAATCCATCCAAATCCTTGAGGAGAACATAGGCAGCAACCTCTTCGACCTCAGTTGCAGCAACTTCTTCCTAGAAACATTGTCAAAGGCAAGGGAAGCAAGGGGCAAAAATGAACTATTGGGACTTGATCAAGATCAAAAGCTTTTGCACAGCAAAGGAAACAGTCAACAAAACCAAAAGACAACTGACAGAATGGGAGAAGATATTTGCAAATGACATATCAGATAAAGGGCTAGTATCCAAAATCTATAAGGAACTTATCAAACTCAACAGCCAAGGAACAAATAATCCAATCAAGAAAAGGGCAGAGGACATGAACAGACATTTCTGCAAAGAAGACATCCAGATGGCCAACAGACACATGAAAAAATGCTCCACATCACTCAGCATCATTTGAAATACAAATCAAAACTACAGTGAGATACAACTTCACACTTGTCAGAATGGCTAAAATTAACCAGTTAGGAAATGACAGATGTTGGAGAGGATGCAGAAAAAGGGGAATCCTCCTACACTATTGGTGGGAATGCAAGCAGCCACTCTAGAAAACAGCATGGAGTTTCCTCAAAAAATTGTAAACAGAGCTACTCTACGACCCAGCAATAGGACTACTGGGTATTTACCCTAAAGATACAAATGTAATGAGGGGCGCCTGGGTGGCTCAGTGGGTTAAAGCCTCTGCCTTCAGCTCAGGTCATGATCCCAGGGTCCTGGGATGGAGCCCCACGTCGGGCTCTCTGCTCGTCGGGGAGCCTGCTTCCTCCTCTCTCTCTCTGCCTGCCTCTCCACCTACTTGTGATCTCCGTCTGTCAAATAAATAAATAAATAAAATCTTAAAAAAAAAAAAAAGATACAAATGTAATGATCTGAAGGGGCACATGCACCCAAATGTTTATAGCAGCAATGTCCACAATAGCCAAACTATGGAAAGAACCTAGATGTCCATCAAGAGATGAATGGATAAAGAAGATGTGGTATATATATACAATGGAATACTATGCAGTCATCAAAAGAAATGGAATCTTGCCATTTGCAACAACGTGGATAGAACTAGAGGGTATTATGCTGAGCGAAATAAGCTAATAAGGTAAAGACAATTATCATATGATCACCCTGATATGAGGAATTTGAGAGGCAGAATGGGAGTTTGGGGGTAGGGAAGGAAAAAATGAAACAAGATGGGATTGGGAGGGAGACAAACCATAAGAGACTCGTAATCTCACAAAACAAACTGAGGGTTGCTGGGGGCCCCTTCGAAGGGGGTGTGTGGAGAGGACAGTTGGGTTGTGGACACTAGGGAGGGTATGTGATAGGAGATTGCTATGAAAATGTAAGCCTGATGATTCACAGACCTGTACCCCTGGGGTAAATACAGTATATGTTATATAATGTATACATTATATGTATAATAATAGTACATTATATGTTAATAAAAATAATTAATAAAAACAAAAAGATCCCTTCCTTCTTTTCAAAGCATGCCTATTAGTAAGCTGATGATAATCTTCAACGTGTCAGATAGCCAAAAATGCAATAATGAAAAAACAAAACAGAATTTTTAAAAAGCATCAGGTAGCAGGAGTTCTTTGTCCCTGGATTGATTGATTACATATTTCTAACTGAATAACCTATCTAATCCATGAAATGAACATATTTTATACAGATATTGGGCAGAAATGGACCACTTTGAGCTGCGTGTTGCTATAACAAACCAGTGTGCATAAGGGAAAAAGTATAATAATTTCTATTTTACCAATGAATAAAGATCAGCACATTGTTTTTGCTCAAGGTCACAGCATCTATTTCAGGTCAGTGCCAGAAAAAGGGCCCCATACAAAGTGAATTTTGATAACAAAATAATGTAAGGTACTATTTTTTTCTATTGAAATGCATTATTTGTTTATATATTTTTGTGTATCAATTCTACATGTATATGTATAATACATTTTTAATCCTTTTTTTTCAGTGTCCTCAAACTTGAATAGTGCATGGGTGATTTCAACAATATATAATTATATTGTTCCCTAAATAGTGCCTGAAATTATAGTTACTTTAGTGTTAATGTCACATGTATAAGCTAAGTTTCAACAGTTCATAGATAGTGCTTATTCAGCTACAAGACAAAATAAATTTCACAAATTAATCATACACAAAGCTACCAAAGCATGTAAGATAATTAAGAACAATATTTTAGCATGATGGATGATTATTTTAACTGGAAATAAATCACCAATTTAAGACATAAATTAGAAATAATCTTGTAGCAGATTTGGTTTTGTTTGACCTTTTTTCTTTTCTCTGACTTCAGTGATATTATACTTTATCTTTTTTTTAAACATTTCTCTACCATACCACATAAAATTAATGTTAAGTCTTTGTTTGTTAAGGAAAAATAAAAGTTAGGGTTCAAACTTATCAAAACCACATTAAGAAGAAATGGCCACTTTGGGGACCTGCCTTTTATTAACATTAAACTGTATTTTCCACCAATAGACCGTTAAACTTTAGTGTCAGTGGAAAGTATATTAAATGAGTACCTAATCCAAACTTTGTTTTGGGAGTGAAAGACCTAATACATATGTAATATCACTTTGTAAGAAAATATGGCAAATTGATATATCTCAGTAGGTGATAGATTCAAGACCTATACCAATTCAGAATGTAAATCAATGCTGCTATTTGAAAAGTAAGATTTATTTAATATTTATGGAAGTATAATGTACACAGAGTACAATTCACCAACTTGACGAGTATAATTTGCATAATGTCTCTAGTTTTTTGCTATTTGTTTTACCACCAAAACAATCCTGTAATATTTCAATTGTCACGTGCAAAGAAAGTTCTCTGTGCCCTTCTGTGGTCAAGTCCACATCTTGCTCCCATAGCTCTCTGTTATTATAGTGTGACTTTGCTAGAATTAATACAAATGGAATCAGAGCAGGTGTCATGGTTTGTAAGCATCTTTGTTTATCTAGCTGTTTTTGAGATTCTTCCATTTTATTGCATGTATCACTGGTCTGTTGCTTTTCTTCCCAGCTTCTTCTTCTCTAGGTCCCAAGGAAGAAAGCTGTTATACACATATGAGTAAATGTCTCTCTGTGGACTTATTTCTTTTTATTTCTCCATATCATACAATATCCTAACTTAGGAGAAACTACACACTGTTGTCAAAGTGGCTAGAGTGGTTTGTATTCCCACCAACAGCGTGTGAGCCTTCTTCTTGCCCCATGGTCACAACTCTTAGGGCAATTTTTTAAATTTTAGATGTTCTGGCAGAAGCATAGAAAAATACACTGTGGTTTTCATTTTGTTTTGTTTTTTTTCCTTTAAGATTTTATTTACTTATTTGACAGACAGAGATCACAAGTAGGCAGAGAGGCAGGCAGAGGTGGGGGAGGTGGGAAGCAGGCTCCCTGCCAAGCAGAGAGCCTGATGTGGGGCTGGATACTAGGACCCTGGGATCATGACCTGAGCAGAAGGCAGAGGCTTTTACCCACTGAGTCACCCAGGTGCCCCTTTCATTTTGTTTCTTTAGTGACCAATTGTGCTGTGCAAATTCCTGTGTTCTCCTGGTCATTTAAAAATAGCCTAAGATGAAAACAAATATTTACTCTTTTTTTTTAAATTACTGGGTTTGTGCCTTTTTAATATTGGGATGTGGTTTTTTAAATATATTCTAGAAGCAATTCTTTACTGGATATATATTTGGCAAATATAATCTACATTTGTGACTTGTATTTTACTCTTTACAAGTGTATATCATTTTACAAATAAATTTTTAAATTTTATAATTTATTTTATTAAAGATTTTATTAATTTGAGAGAGAGCAAGAAACATAGAGTGCACAAGCAGAGGGAGAGGGAGAAGCAGACTCCCCGCTGAGCTGGGAGCCTGACATGGGGCTTGAACCCAGGACCCTGAGATCATGACCTGAGCTGAAGGCAGATGCTTAACCGAGCCACCCAGGCAACCCATAAATTTTAAAATTTTAATGAAATACATTGTATGTGTATTTCTTCATTCTGTGTCTTACCTAAGAAAACTATTCCTATCCCAATGAGGAAAAAAAAAAAATCCTTTCTCTTTTTTTAAGTATTATATTTTCAGCTCCTTACATTTAGATTTGTGATCCATTTCTAGTTAGGTTTTACATGGAGTAAAAGTAGGTGTCAGTGTTTTCCAAATGGTCCAAAACCATTTGTTGATCACTATTTCTGACAATATCTTGGACATTCACGTGGCAATGTGCCATTCACATGGCAATATATACTGGGGCCTATTTATGGACTCTCTTTTCTGTTCTGCAGCTCCACATATTTAAACATCTGCCCAAACCAAACCATCTGGATTTCTGTAGCTTTTTTTAATTCAGACTACATTTGGCTACACCTTTTCAAAGTTGTTTTAGCTGCTGGCATTCCTTGGGATCTATAGAGATTTTAGATTCAACCTGCAAAGTTCTAACCATGGTAGACTGTTGGGATTTTTGGTTAGGTTTGCCCTGGATTTATTTTGAAACAAGTGACATCTTAATAACACTGGGTCTGCATACAGCATGGGTCTGCTACATTATCTGAGTTTTGTATTGCTTTTGTTGTCTGACAGAGTATTTCCAACCTTAACTTTTCAAGATAATTTTGCTGGGTAAAAAATTTGGCTGGGTAAAAAATCTTTTTCTCCAGAACTTTAAAGATGTCACTCCACTGTCTCCTGATTCACAGGATATCTGACAAGAAAATTCTTGTTATCATTCTTATTGTTTCTCCATGTATATGGACGTCTTTTCTTCCTACTGTTTTGTACTTATCACTTCTTTTCAGCCATTTGATTTTTATATTACTTACTGGAGTTTTATGTTGCTACTGATTCATTGAGTATTTTTTACTCGGAGTTTCCCATTTTCATCAAATTTGGAAAAAAAAACTGTCCATTATTTCTTCAAATATATTTGTAATGCCCTCCTTCTTCTGTGTTAGATACAGGGTACTGATACTCTGTTGATTGTTTAGAGATTTATTTCTTTGTTCTTTATTCTGATAAGACTTTTGCTCTGTTTCAAATTCAGAAACTGTTACTTCTGGAGTATTCTTCTCATCTTTAGTGAATTTTTTCAGGTGTTGTATTTTTCATTTCTAGCATTATCATTTTTTTGGAAAGAATTATCCATATATTGTTCATCTTTCTCTCTACATTCTTGAACATAGAAAGTCATTTATAATGACTAGCTCTTTGATACCTTTGTTTCCTGGTGCCATCTTTTTTATGATTTTTTTGTATCTCTTTCTATCAATGTCTCCCAATTATTGGTCTTAATTTTCTGTGGGTTTTTCTTTTTTTGCATGAATGATAATATGTATTTAGATGCCAACATTGTGAATTATATGATATTGTTTACTTAATTTTGTTGTGTTCCTTTGCAGAGTGTTACATTTTATTCTGGCACAGAGCTAAGTGACTTGGAATTAGTTGGATGTCTGTGAGGCTTATTTTATTAAGCTCTGTGAGGGTGCCCACCTTGTAACCTACTTAGGCAACATGCTTCTGAGGACTTTATTTGATGCCTTTTCATGTTATAAGCTCCTTCCCCCACAGGCTTTTGGCAAGAAAACATTGCCAGTCCTCGGCAATCCAGAAAACGATCTACCTATATCCCCTTCTGTGGATTTTCCTGCCCGGAGTGAGTAGTCAGGTACCTCTTACCAGTACATACTTCAGTGCTTAGCCGCATATTCCTGATATCTTCACACAGATCTCTGGAACTCTCTTTCTATATTGCCCGCTGACCTCTAGGATTCTCCATACATTCTGGCTGCTCTGCTCTTTGGGATGTTGGAAATCAGTCTCCTCAACTCATCATGAACATCGGGTTCTCTGGGTATCACTTTCCTGGGGGTGCTCATGCCAGAAACCACCCCCAAAACAGGTGCTTTCTGTAGGGTTACCTGTTCCCCTGGTCTCAGGAATCACATTGCTTGGCCATCTGCCACCACCATGTCTGAAAACCAGCTTCCCATTTTGTGAGTGTTTGCCTGGCTTTTTGAGGTAGGAGAATAAGTACAAGCCCTGTAATGTGATCTCATTCTGTTGTCTTAAATTGTCTGCTTGCACATCTGTGTTTGCTATGTGAGCTACTGAAAGGCTTTATTTGCACAGTGGGTAATGTTTTCTGGCTCTTACTGGACGGAAGCTTGATCATAAGCACACAAATTTGGGCGATGCAATATATAATATGGTTCTGTAATGTCATATTAAAAATTATAAAGGGTATTTATCATTTGTACACACAACCTTTTAAAAAGAGAAACTTCATGGGGCCCTAAGCACATTCCTATTGGGCCAGGGAGGAAGGAAAAGAAGGCGCTTTCCACTGGATACCTCACCACAGCAAACAGACAGATCTCAGTGTGAGCAATACTGTTCAGGGCCATACTGAGTCTCGATGGAAGAAACTATTGTTTCATTAATATTAATATGAAGCAATTAGAAGATGGTTTCCTCTACTATATTATTACTATCTTCATTATTTTAATATGTACTCATTTAATGTCAGGGTGGGAATTGTACCAGGGAGACTTCTATTCTTAGAATAATGAATGTCTCCAGCTTTAAAAAAAAAAAAAATCAATATTCCTTACTTGAATGATTTTTTTCTTTCAATCATTTTTTGAGAGTATATATCTTCTCTAAGCATTCTTTTGATGAAATAGGAATAATTATATTGGTCTCAGGAGGAGGCCACAAAAATATCATAAAATATCTTCTCAGTGGAAGATTGAAATATGATACCCTCTTCTTTACCCTCTTATGGAAGGTTTTTACAGGACTACATAAGATGAAAACTGGTCTTTTGGAAAGAGTGATGTAGAAATAATGTAAATAAATAACTAAATAGAGAAAAGGTATTGTGTGAATAGTAAATCAATAAATGAGTTTTTTTCCCAAGGAAAATCTTACAACATAGGCTTTGCATTTTGAAACTAAGGATAAAAGATGTGTGATATTTTCACGTAGAAAAGAGAAGAGTAGCAATTGAACAAAAACGTGTCACTTACACAGCATCTAAAATTTCCTCGGTCAAAAAAATTAACATAGCAACTGATATGAAGAAATAAGCAACTCATAATTCATAATCAAATATACCATGAAAAATCTAATAAATTACAACATTATGAATAGGGTTTTAAATAAGAGGAACAAATAGCTAAAATGAGATTTATGTTAAAATTTCTACTTGGCACCTGACAACATAAACAACATTGCCTCACCATCAAAACTCTTACAATTACTCTTTAAGGATCCTCCAGGCACACTTTGTTATACTGAACCTGGCATAAAGGATATTACTTATCATAATGACAACAATGCACAATACCCTATCTGGGTTCATGACCTTGAGCATCAGTTGGTGACTCCGGTGACACACAACACTAATAAATAAAGTGACTTCTCTGCTCTGCAGCGTTCTTCTGATCTGTGACACCTGGCAATATATTATTAAAGAATCGTGGTACCAGTGATGTATTGAAGTAAGACACCAGAGAGTCATTTCCTTGGTGATGTATTGAACCTTTGCGGGGTATTGGAGATCTGAGAATGCATTTCCAAAGCCAGGCCCTGGGCCTATTTGAAGAATAAAATCATTTTTTTTCCTAATAATTTTAAGATTGCAATGAGTGCCTATGATAGCTGTAATCTTAGGCAATCCAAACTCATAAATAATTCATTTTGCTTGTATTGTGTATATGTATGAAAACTGAGTTAACTTTTGGAGGAAAGGATCTTACGGTGAAGGGCAGACACAAGGGAACAAGATGAAGTGTGATGAAGGTCCAGGAGATTTATGAAAGCAGCATCTATGAGCACAGGAAGCTGGGCTCCGTAAGACAGCAAATGACCACAAGGAACAAATGACAGAGTGAGAAGTATTCAGCTTTAACGTGTGAAACCTCTCTGCCCAAAGCTTATTTTGAGGGTGAAACTAAGAACACCACCAAACAAATGAGGACAAGATAGTAATTTTGTGCGCTTAGAAACATGTGAACTAAGCAAAGTTTGTGAATGCCACCCGGGCTACTCCCCCGTCGCTCAGATATAAACTTCCGCAGGCACTGGATTATTCTACGCCAAGATAACCAATTACTGTAATCAACACAGCCAACGCTGAATGCTGTGAATAAAATGTGGCTCATCAGAGTCACTGTGGATAAAGGTGCAGGCTGTGTCCTGCACAGAAATGCCTGCAGTGATCAGTGATGGCGGGCGAGCCCTTCAATCCGAACAGTACTGCGGTTTACAAGTCCATGGCTTCTGAGTCCAGCTGACAGCATGGGGCTACTTCTCTAGGCTTTCTGGACGAGGATGAGCTTTGGTCTTTGGTTCCCTGAGAAGGAGTGCCTTTTTATAATTTTAACAAAACTGCTCTAACTCCCTGGGGAGAGGGGATCTCCCTGGGGGAGAGAAGTTCATGGATGAGGGAAAAACATACTGGTCATTTAATATTCCCTAGGAAACAAGTATCCAATGTATATCAGTGGGGTTTTTTAAAAAGATTTTATTTCTTTATTTGACAGGCAGAGATCACAAGTAGGCAGGGAGGCAGGCAGAGAGCGAGGAAGAAGCAGGCTCCCTGCTGAGCAGAGAGCCTGACTCGGGGCTCGATCCCAGGACCCTGAGATCATGACCTGAGCAGAAGGCAGAGGCTTAACCCACTGAAACCCCCAGGCGCCCCTCAGTGGGTTTGATAGATGTAGTTTCATATCCCTTTACACAGGATCCAACTGATCAGCAACCTCACAGGAGCCAGGAAGGAATCAGTGATCCCAGGCTACAGCCTTTAAAGTTGTCTATATTCCCCCTCCAACACACACACACACAGAGTTACTAGTTCTCATCTAACTTTCCCCTAATCCCCATGATTCCATTTCTGGGAACTGTCTACACAGCTTGTTTTCCTAAATTCAGTTTTCTACTTAATACCTGGCCTTTGCTTGACAAGTCATGGCCCCCCTCCCCTGGCACTAGCCAGGTGAGCGAGTGAATGTCCCTAAGGCACAGCCACACTTAAACTCTACACAGGGCTTCTTGCCTCGGGGGACTCAGGGCTGGTATTCAGTACACCACACGGGTCTGTGCCGCTGGCATGGGATGCGGAGCTGGAGCTGGTGGCCCTGAGCCCCTGTTTCCCAGTGAGCCTGAATGGTTGGGTCATGGAGAGTCAGGGGCTTCTCACAGAGAATGTAGGGAGGTTTTACAACAAAGGGACCTTGATGGACTGAGAAAAAGCACTATTGTTTTTTTCTTTTGCCAAGAATATAAAAGCATTTAGATATATTGGCAACTACCACAGCCCATCTGGGCAGTGTATCAGCCAAATATGGGCGTGTGTTGGTTCTTCTTTACTCGATCCTTATTCTCATTCTAGTGCAGTCCCATTTCCTGGCTGGCATTCCCAATTCTTTTTTAGCATCATTCTTTCATTTTCTTAATTGGAAAAATCTCAATTCCTTTCATGGCTATAAATTGTGAGTCAAAGGGGCGCCTGGGTGGCTCAGTGGGTTGAAGCCGCTGCCTTAGGCTCAGGTCCTGATCCCAGGGTTGTGGGATCAAGCCCCACATCGGGCTCTCTGCTCAATGGGGAGCCTGCTTCCTCCTCTCTCTCTGCCTGCCTCTCTGCCTACTTGTGATCTCTGTCTATCAAATAAATAAATAAAATCTTTTAAAAAAATTGTGAGTCAAAATATTTCTTACCTTTTTTTAATTTTTTTTTTTTTTTGGCTCTCATTAACTTAATTTGGCTATCTTCTTATGATAGTTTCCTGACTAATATACTTATAATTTTTATTTTATATTTGTTTTTTTCCCCCTCTACATTTATTTTTCTCTTCTATCTAAAAACAAAATCAACTTTAGCCCATCCTAAAATTTTCTTTTACCCCAGCCAAGATACAGAGAGGTGTTGAGCACATTTGGAGCATGAACCACAGTTTGATGGACACAAGGATTATTTTAAGGACAAGTAATTGAAGGCAGACAGATGAGTCACAGTTAAACTAGGTAATTGTTCATGTGATGACTAAAGAGCCGGTCATTACAGTTACTGAGATAGTTTTGGTCTAAAGCAGGTATCAGCAAATTATGTCCCATGGGCCAAATTTGGCCCTCTGTTTTTATAAATGTAATTCTATTGGAACACAACCATACCTACGACTTTACGTCATATTTCACTGTTATTATGCTGCAAGGGCCAACTTGAGTACTTGTGACAGAGACCATATGGTCTTCACATCTAGAAGATTTACGACCTGGCCCTTTTACAGGAAGTTTGCCAACCCCTGGTCTAAACTCTCTATCACTTTCAACACTGTCTATATCTACCAGTCTTGCATAAACAGCCATGCACTCCACTATGAGGTACGAACTTTGATATCAAACTGCTTATTTTATATAGAGAGACAGAAAATGGATTAGTGCTTGCTAATTATTATATATCTCATATTATTATTTTTTAGTCTTCTTTCGCCCTTACTAGACTGTGAGCCCCGAGATTAAAGGAATTCCATTTAACATATACACCCATCTGACTCTAACAGGTGATACTTTAAATAAACATAAATTGAATGTATATTTAATATCATTCAGAAACATGTCATCTCTTTAAAATATGCATTATGGAGTGAACACTTACATATCTCCAAAATGAACATGTTGAAGACTCAACACACAATGTGATGGTATTTGGGGGTAAAACTTTTGGGTGGTAGTTAGATTTAGATAAGGTCATGAAGATGGTTATCCTTATGATAAGATTAATGCCCTTTTAAGAAGAGATAAAGATCCTCACCCCCCTTCTCTTCTTTCACTATGTGAATGAAAAGTGGTCATCAACCAGTCAGGAAAAGAACCTTCACCAGAACCCAACCACTCTGGAACCCTGATCTTGGACTTCCCAGCCTCCATAAGTAGGACAGAATAACTGCCTGTTGTTGAAGCTATCCAGTCTAGGTGGCTTTGTTAGAGCAACCTCAAGAGACTAAGACAACATGTAATCTAAGAACTGGTATTTTTTCACTCTTGGTTTCAAAAGAATATTTTTATTAAGTAAAGAGCATTATTAAGTGAAACTGAGGATCATTTAAGTTTACAATTAAATACACCCTTGGGAAGTCTAAGCATTAGTGACATGAAGACACAGGTAGGTTTTATTTGGTGATAAATTATCCATATTGAAGCAAATGATCTAGGATGAAATTATAGTTTCTGAAGTGATACCCATTCCACTTAAAGCATTTATAACATGTGTTCTTGTTAAATAATATGACAGCATTAGAATATGATTGTATATATGGGGCTTTTTTTGACTTTTGAAACGCCAAAATTAGAGTACCTTATAATGAAATGTATGAGACATATTTTGAAGGGGTATTACCAAATCAGAGCTGTTAAAAAATTCTTGGATGGCCTAAATTTTCTACCTCATATATTAAGATGACAATAATTTATTACATACTAATTATATTCTAAGATATATTTGTGGATAAAATGGCCATTGTGTAACCAATTCAGATTGTTAATTTATCTTTCTATAACCAAAATGGAATATTTGTTAAAATGTTATTTGGATTGCTTGCTTATGTTGAATTAATGGACAAAAATGAGAAAAAAAAGAGAAACACAGATATTTTAGTATTAACTTTCCTTCTGGTTCTACTAGTGGTTTTCTTTACTTAATTAACAAAAGCATTTATTTTTCTTCTGGTTCTATTAGCAATTTTCCTTTCATAGTGAATAAAAGAGCAATTATTACAATGAATAATGCCAGTTGCTAGGGCTAACTCCACTAGCAGATGGCTAGTTGGCTGAGAGACTGACTTTTGGTTTTGGCTCTGGACCTAACTCCAGGGTTGTGAGATTGAGCCCCGCATTGGCTACACACACAGCGTGGAGTCTGTTTGAGACTTCCTCTCCCTCTCCTTCTGCCTCTCCACATTCCCCCTCTCTCTCTCTGAAATAAAGAAATAAATCTTTTTTTAAAATGCCAATTGCTTTTAAAAACATAGTATTTGTCAAAGTGGAAAAATCCTAAATCATAAAAAAATTTGACAATGATGTAGATAAAATCAATTTTTAAAGACAGTCATTATCAAAGGTAAGAAAATAAATGTAGTTTTCCATACATTGTGTTTTTACTTGAGTATTCGAATTCTGTTTCTCTGCTGCATGGTTTCTTTTTACCTCAGATTGTCCCAAAGAGATTTATATTCAATATGAGTTAAAACATCTGCAATTATTGATTTGGGCTAAATCTCAGCATATTAAACATCACAAATCTTAAGATGACTATTAATAATAAACACATAAGGCAAAAGGGGATAAACATTTACTAGAGAGTCATTTCAGCTCAACAGCAATTGTCATCAAAATTTTCTTAGAGATTTATGTGTCCACATTACTGAGGGAAGATTTCATGCCAAAGACCCTAGTTTCCCCCCAGATCATTATATGTTGTCAACCACACTACTTGTAAGGACTCTTTTATAACTGGACAGAAACAAGAATGTAAGTCAATAGTAAACAATTTGTTATCAGTAGAAAACATGCGTTGAAAATATCCAAATTCTCCCTGTGTAGGTTATAATTTTTGCCTCTGCTAATCCAAGTTATAATTGTTAAATTAATACCTTATGAAATTATGTTTTATATTATTGCTTGTTACTAACTCTGGATAAATAATGCTCTCTCCTCAAATGTTTATGAGTTATTTTGAAGAAAGAGCTTGGTCAGGTAATTTTGTGCATTTCTATCCAATTTCTATTCCTACCCCAAATATATTTCTAGGATACAAGCTAAACAATAATATTTACACATGTGTCAGACAAACATGGCATTTAAGTTCATCATCAGAAATTTGGCCACACAAGAATGAAGGTAAATAGAGTGGAGGATATGATTACAAGATAAACAGATATGAGCCAATGCGACCTCTGTCATTGCTTAACAGATGCACATCCATACATAATACATTTGTATGTCATAACAGATGCACATTCTTACATGACTGCCTATTGTGGCAAGATAAAGTACATTAAGAATAGATTATATTTTCATGAATTGTTTGCTTAGTAACTTTTTAATTCATGTTCCAAAATCACATTTTCATTTCAAAGTTCATAGCATTCCATGAACAAATCTGTTGTTCAAAGTGAAGGTGTATTATTATAAGGACAACCAAAAATTTCTACAATAAGTGACTTGCCAATGTTTAAAAAGAGTTGTAGATTTGACATCCAAGATTTCATGCAGATGAAATAAAGATGGTGTTAACTTACTATCTGCATATGAAAAAATTGTTCTTGTACAGATCATTGACAAAACAAGACTCTCTCAAATGTATTTGGAATTAAAATCATAAAGATTATTCCAAAATATCTAGTGACTTCTAACAAAACAAAACAAAAAACAAAAACAAAAACAAGGATCATAACACAATAATTAGGGGCACCCGGGTGGCTCAGTGAGTTAAATCCTCTGCCTTCAGTCTGCTGTTCCCTCTCACTCTCCCCCTCTTCCCCTGCTTGTGTGCTCTCTCACTATCTTTCTCTCAAATAAAGAAATAAAACCTTTAATAAGACAATAATTATTTTGTTGAAAATATCTTCACTTACCAGCAAATATTTTAATGCTTGGTTATTTGAAAAATAGTGGAAAAAAAAAAGTCTTCTTCAGGGAAAGGACTTTGATTTGGGTTATTCCTTCTAAAACCTCAAGCATTTTCATAAAATTCATATATCTGATGGAATCACTTTGATGCAGAAAAAGCAAAGCATATATGATATTCAGAAACATTGACAACCAACACACAATATTAAGTAATGTCAGTAAATATGTATTAAATCATTAGGTATCTATTATGTGCCAGAAATTACACTTGCTGCAGATCACAAGTAAAATGTCATCATAAAAATCACAAAAGTAAAAGTAAAGTCACGTTTTCTATGCATAGACTAACAGCAGAGCCAGAAAAACAAGAAATATACCCATAATAACTGAAAGAATTTTGTGTGATACTAAGAGGACAGGTCTTTGCAAAGTTAAAACTTCTGATTTTCAGAAGTTTAAGTAAATTACAGATATGTTTTCATTAGTCAAAAATGTGTTAGTGAGTGAGTCATTAGTCTGACCTATTTTTATTTGTTTTAAAGATTGTTTTAAAATTTATTCATCAGAGAGAGAGAGCTCGAGCACAAGCAAGGGTAGCAACAGACAGAGGGAGAAGCAGGCTCCCCACTGATCAAGGAGCCTGATCCTTGGACTTGATCCCAGGACCTTAGGGTCGAGATCTGAGCCAAAATCAGATGCTTAACAATTAAGCCACCCAATTAGGCATCCCATATGACCTATCTTTATTAAAAGCAAAGATGACAGAGAAGAAAATGTACCTTTCTTTAGATAATTCTTAATTTACAAATTATCACTTTCCAACATCTTCCAACCCTGTTCTAGCATCATGTCTATTTAATTATGTGAAGTCTTGGCCAATACCTTGTAATCAAAATACAAATCTTTGTTTAAAGCCAAATGAGTAAGCCTGATATTCTACTCACCCTCCACTACTTTCATAAATTGTCAGAAAGAGGATCTCATTTATATCTAAACTTTAGAATCTATATTTGAGGTTGTAGGTTGGTCATTGCTTTTTTCAAGTCCAGAGCCAAAAAGAAAAGCAGAAATTCTATAAAACCATTAAAGGATGTGGTCCTGTGATGTTCTTTAGTTTTAAGCATCTGAGTATCACCACAGATTGAATTATAGTATGAAGGGTATAATGAGAAGACTTCCAGGGAAGATGGTGGAGTGGGAAGACCCAAAACTCATGTTGTCCAATGGATATAACTAGATAACATGTACATCAGTATATAACCCAGAAAATGACCTGAAGACTGGCAGAACAGACTCTCCACAGCTAAATGTAGAGAGGAGGCCACAATGAAGAGGTAGGAACTGCAGAGACGAGGTCAGAGTTAAACAGTCAACGGTACTGTCTGCAAGAGGGAGGGACACATTGGACATAAAGAAGGGAAAGGAGCAGACACTCACACTAAGCACCCCAGGCATGGGGACCACCACAGGGAAGACAAATCCCCATAAAATGTGCTTTGAAAACCAGAAGAGCTGAATTTCAAGAGTTTTTTACAATCCATGAGGCTTAACACTTGGAATTTTAATACTCAGCAGGCTTGGCTCTGGGAGAGCCAGGAGGGCAGAAGAAACTGAGTCCTCACCTTTAAAGAGACAACACAAGAAACAGCCCACAGAGATAGAGCATAGAAGCAGCAGTTTGAGGAATGCCTGGGTTGTACAGGAGAGAGATGTGTTTACTAATCGCAGAGCATGTACTGGAGGGCCAGGAATCTCTGGGAAACTCCTCCAGGAACAGAGGAGCTGGAAGACACCATTTTCCTTCCTCCCTCCACCCAGACTAGACAGGTACACACCTGTAGGAACCAGTGCAGTGCTAACAGTTGCTACCTCACATACTAAAACCATGACTCTACCACCTACGTGCTCCCCTGTTGACCTGTTCCCTTTAATATGTCCTTGGCAGGAGCTGACTTAAAGTGGTATCCGAAGCCTGGCAGTGTGCAAGAAGCCATCACAGGGGCCAGCAGCACTCCAAGTGACTCCTGCCCTGGGGACAGAGGCAGATAACCACACACCAGTCTGGCTGGAGCTCCAGCAATGGGCTGAAGACAGACATCTGCTCTGACTGCAGGTCTTGCCCAACCACACAAGTTTCTCTGGGGACTACCCAGGTAAAGCACCCTAGAGCTTGAAGCTACTCCATCTCTGGAAAACACAGTCAGACTTTCAAGACCAGGTGAACCCAGACCAGTCCACCAACACCACAGGGACCAAACACTACCCACAACAGGCAAAAGGAGCCACTGAAGATGACTGGCCTGAAGGCAAAACCAGCTCAGTCACAACAGCAGGGCACAGACAACACATAGAGGAGAAACTCCTAAACTGCCAGGTTCTGCTGAACAAGGGACAGTGTACTGCAGGGCACTACAGGACCTTTTCTTCATAATGCCACTAGTTTCAAGAGTAGGAGACATAGCTAACTCTCCTATCATAGAAACAGACATGGAGAGTTAGACAAAATGAAGAGACAGAAGAATATGTCCCAGATGGAAAAACAAAAAACAAAAAAACAGGACAAAACAATAGCAGGAGACCTAACGGGGAGGAGATACATAACATACATGATAGAAAATTTGAAGTAATAGTGATAAAGATAGTTACTGGACTTGAAAAAAACAGTGGAGGACCTCAGTGAGACCCTTAATGAAGAGATAGAACTCTTAAAAAAGAAACAATTAGTGGTGACGAGCTCAATAACTGATATTAAAAATACACTAGAGGGAATAAGTAGTAGACTAAAGGAAGCAGAAGGACAGATCAGTGACAGAGTATTGGAAAGAAATCAAGTTAAATAGAATAGAGACAAAAACAATAAAAAATGAAAATAGTCTGAGAACTCAGCTACATCATCAAGCATAATAACATCTGCATTATTAGGAATCCCAGAAGGAGAAAAGAGAGGAAAGGGGGTAGAAGATTTAGCTGAAGAAATAATAGCTGGAAACCTCCAGAATCTGAAGAAGAGAACAGAAATCCAGATCCAGGAAGCACAGAGAAACCCTAGCAAAATCAACCCAAGATGGCCAATACCACAGAACCATAGGAATCAAAGTGGGAAAAAGTAGTGATAAAGAGAGAAGTTTAAAAGCAGCAAGAAAACAGTTGCTCACAAGGATAATCTCATAAGGTTATCAACTGATTATTTAGCAGAAACTCTGCAGGTCAGAAGAGAATGGCAAAAAAGAAAAAAAAGCAAAAACAAAAACAAAAACAAAACCCTGAGCCAAGAATACTCTAACCAGCAAGGCTATCATATCATTGAGAATAGAAGGAAAAGTTAAGAGTTTCTCAGATAAGCAAGTTAAAGGAATTCATCACCACTAAACCAGACCTACAAAAAATGTTAAAGAGGATTCTTTGAGTAGAAAGGAAAAACAATAAATAGGAGTAAAAAAAGTAAGAGTGAAAAGGAAAGATAATAAGTGGGAGTAAGAAAAGAGCATAAAAGCAGTAAATTTAAGGATATTTATAAAAATCATTCAATTGAATCACAAAATAAAATGTTCTAAGTACAAAACCATACACTAAAATATGGGTCGGGGTAGAGGAGTAAAGAATAGGTTTAAACTTAAGTGACCATCAACAATATACTCCGCTATATGCAGAACATGTTACATACAAACCTAATGGTAACAACAATTCAAAAACCAGTAATAGATATGCAAAGAATAAACAGAAAAGGAATCCAAAAAATCACTGAAGAAAGCCAAGTAATTGTGAGAAAAGAGAGCAAGAGAAGAAAGGGATACCGAAAAACTACAAAAACCACCATAAAACAAGTAACAAAACAGCAATAAGTATATACTTATCAATAATTACTTTGAATGTAAATGGACTAAATGCCCCAATCAAAATAAACAGGGCGAGAGAATGGAGAGAAAAAGCAAGACCCACCAATATGTTGCCCATAAGAGACTCATCTGAGATCTAAAGACAACTGCAGATTGAAAGTGAAGGGATGAAAAAGCATTTACCAAGCAAGTGAAAATGAAAAGAAAGCCTGGGTAGCAATATTGGAAAAACTGACTACCAAAAAGGCTATAAGAAGAGACAAAAAAAAGATACTATGTAATCATAAAGAGAGCAATTCAACCAGAAGATACAGCAATTTTAAATATTTATGCACCTACCAGTGAGTCACCCAAATACATAAAGCAGCTAAAAACAAACAAAAAAGAAGTAATCAATAATAATACAATAATAGTAGGAGACGTTAACACATCACTTACATCAATGGACAGATCATCCAAACAGAAAAATCAATAAGGAAATGGCTTTGAATGACACACTGGACCAGAAAGATATAACAGATATATTCAAAACATTTCATTCAAAACACCAGAATATGCATTCCTTTCAAGTGCACTTGGAACATTCTCCAGAACAGATCACATATTAGGCTTAAAAACAAGTCTCAACAAAATCAAAAGGATTGAAGACATACCATGCATCTTTTCTTACCAAAACACTATTGAAACTAGAAATGAATCATAAGAAAAAATGAGGACAGAGCACAAATACATGAAGGTTAAATAATGAGCTACAAAACAATGAATGAGTCACTAAGAAACCAAAGAAGAAATAAAAAATTAAGGGTGCCTGAGTGGCTTAGTCATTAAGCATCTGCCTTCAGCTCAGGTCATGATCCCAGGTCATGGGATCAAGCCCCGCATTGGGCTCCCTGCTCAGCAGAAGGCCTGCTTCTCTCCCTCTTCCACTCCCCCTGCTTGTGTTCTCTCTCTCTCACTGTCTCTCTCTGTCAAATAAATAAATAAAATCTTAAAAAAAGGAAAAAGAAATTAAAAATTATGTGGAGAGAAATGAAAATGAAAGCACAATAGTCTAAAATCTTTCAAATGCAGCAAAAGCTGTTGCAAGAAGAAGTTTATAGTAATATAAACTTATCTCAAGAAGCAAGCAAAATCTCAAATAAACAACCCACATTTATTCATTAAGGAGCTAGAAAAACAAAGGAAAGAAATAATGAAGATCAGAGTAGAAATAATGGAAATGGAAACTGAAAACAAAACAAAAAACCCAAAACAAAAAAGAACACAACATAACAGATCAATGAAACCAGGAGCTAGTTCCTTGAAAATACCAATAAAATTGATGAAACTTTTTACTCAATATTATCAAAAAAAGGGGGGGTCTTAAATAAATAAAATCAGAAATGAAAGAGAAGAAAAAAACAATCAACACCACAGAAATACAAAGGATTATGAGAAAATACTATAAAAAATTCTATGCCAACAAACTGGACAAATCAGAAGAAATGGATAAATTCCTAAAATATATGACCTAACAAAACTGAATTAGGAAGAAATACAAAATTTAAACAGACCGATTACCAGCAAGGAAATTCAATTAGTAATCCTAACTCCTAACAAACTAAGTCTAGGAGAGAAGTCTTCACAGACGAATTCTACGAAACATTTAAAGAAGAGTTAATGCCTATTCTTTTCAAATAATTCCAAAAATTAGAAGAGGAAGGAAAGCTTCATTCTATGAGACCAGCATTACCCTGATACCAAATGAGATAAAGACACTACAAAAAAAAAAAGAACTATGTAGGCCAATATTTCTGATGAACAGAGATACAAAAATCCTCAACATTAGTAAACTGATTCCAAAAATACAATAAATTTAATACATTAAAAAATCATTTACCAGGGCGCCTGGGTGGCTCAGTGGGTTAAGCCTCTGCCTTTGGCTCAGGTCATGATCTCAGGGTCCTGAGATCAAGCCCCGCATTGGGCTCCCTGCTCAGTGGGGAGCCTGCTTCCCCCTCTTTCTCTGCCTACTGCTCTGCCTACTTGTGACCTCTCTTTCTGTGTCAAATAAATAAATAAAATCTTAAATAAATAAATAAATAAATAACCATTTACCACAATCAAGTGCTATTTATTCCTGGGATGTAACTAGCTCAATATGCAAAAATCAATCAATGTGATACATCACATCAATAAGAGAAAAGATAAAACCATATGATCATTTCAATAGATGCAGAAAAAGCATGTTACAACTTACAACATCCATTCATGACAAAAACCCTCAGAAAAGTAGATTTAGAGGGAACATATCACAACAGAATAAAGGCCATACATAAAAACCCACACCCAACATCATACTCAATAGGGAAAAACTAAGAGCTTTCCCCTTAAGATTGGGAACAAGGCAAAAATGTCCACTCTCACCACTTTTATGCAGCACAGTACTAGAAGTCCTAGCTGCAGCAGAAAGAAATAAACAGAAATAGATAAGAAAGAAAGATAAGAAATTCAGACAAGAAAAACAGTCAACCAAATTGGTAGGGAAGAAGTAAAATTTTCATACTTGCAGATGACATAGTACTATAGAAAACCCTAAAGACTGCACCAAAAACAAAAACAAAACA
This sequence comes from Taxidea taxus jeffersonii, assembly GCA_003697995.1. Taxonomy (NCBI): domain Eukaryota; kingdom Metazoa; phylum Chordata; class Mammalia; order Carnivora; family Mustelidae; genus Taxidea; species Taxidea taxus. The sequence continues at coordinate 107,853 of ML105738.1, read as the reverse complement.
AAACAAAAAACCCTACTAAACTGATACATGAATTCCGTAAGGCTGCAGGATACAAAGATCAATGGACATAAGGTCATTGCATTTCTAGACACCAATAATGAAGTAGCAGAAAGAGAAACTAAGAAAACAGTCCCACTTACCATTGCCCCAAAAATAAAAAATGAAAAATACCGAGGAATAAAGTTAACAAAGTTGGTGAAAGACCTGTACTCTAAAAATTATAAAACACTGATGAAAGAAGTTGAAAATGATACAAATAAATGGAAAGCTGTTCTGCCCATGGACTGGAAGAACTAATATTATTATTATATTACATTTTTGTGAAATCCAAGAGCCGAACTTTATTTTCATGTCTTGTTAGAAACTGAAAGCTCCTTGAGTAACGTGATCTAATTGCTTCAAGAAGTGTGGGTCTTGTCTCAGACTATGAGAGTTTCTAAGACTCTTTGTTGAGAAAACACGCTGGTCTCCTGATTCAGATAAATCGTTGTCAGCAATACACAATGAGAACTCCAAAAGTCTTATCTTCTTTCACCTTAACTCTTCTATCAAAAAGGTAACCCACTCTTCCTTAAAAATTCAAAGCTGTCTTAATAAGCAGTAAATTTTATGTCAGTTCAGTTCAGGGAGTTTTTAAATCGGCTGCACATCCAGGTAGAAATGAGCAGCTCACAGCCCCTTTTTGTTCCTAAACAGGAGGAATCTTACACATGCGTGCCTCACCCTGGGCTACTAGACCTGAGTGAGATCATAAAGGTTTCTTCTTTAGCTGTCTCACTCTTCAGATCTCTATGTTAAGTTTCTCATTGAACTGCCATCTTGTGTGCCTTTGCTAATATCAAAGAGAAGTTGGCCTTCCCGGGGCTTAGCGCTACTGTGATCTCTATTGTTTCCAACTACACTCCTATACTTGCAGTTTTCCTCACTGTCCTTGATAAAGGCGGCTCCCGCAGGCAAGGCGACAAATACCAAGTCTTTGTGGTCAGCCACGTCTGCCCTGACCAGAATTCGACCAAAGGGGGACTGGAGCCATGGGGAGCCTGGGAGCTGTCAAGAGAGCATGAGTATAGAGCTCCCACAGCACAGAGGGAGGGAAGCATCTGGCTCTCAAATCACAGACCCCACTGTCCTTATCAATATTGAATAGATATTTGGGGGGATAAATTCTTATTTATTTAATATATGACCTCTGATAAATTTTCATAAACTTTAAATGGTTGTTTTGATCAAATTTCTTTATATTTTTATTGAAGCTTCAGTGAAAAGACTTGCCAAGATCCTTGAATAGCCATTTAAGAAGTTCTGCCCTAAGGCAAGTCATATATAAGGGATTTTACACCAAGTGGGAATGGGCTAAGAACAAGTCCCTGTACCCTACAGAGATGCAGATCAATCAGTACTGCATCAAGACATTATAATTAAAATATATAATTATAACAAAATATTAGTAAAAAAGGTCCTAAATTTTCTTAAACAAATATAGACAGAAGTGATTTTGTGTTGTTTTTTTTTAAGAATGGGAGTTTTCTTTTTCTTAATGTAAGTTAAGTTTCTTCTTTTCTGAAGAAAAGTTTCTTCTTTTTCTTAAATGTAAAACTTCCCAATTCCTCATGTCAAAGTAGCAAGATAATTTAGACCTCCTCATTTTCATTTAGTATAACTACTGTTAATACTTCTCCAATCTGGGTACATGTTGGTTATCTACAAAATTCCTCTTGAAAATGAAGCAGAACTTGAGGGTTAAGAGCCAAGAGAGTTGAATTACTGGCAGTGTTAAAATATTCTAAAAAGTGAAGAAAACTTAGTTTCTATAATCAGATTGTTCAGTTTATTAAAATAATCAAAGAGCATTTAATATGAACATTAGTTTGTTTGCCTTTCTATCAAGAGACCATATACTACCATAGTGAAATTCTTATCTGGGATATGCTAATTATTTCTTTTTAAAGATTTTAATTTATTTATTTGACAGACAGAGATCACAAGTGGGCAGAGAGGCAGGCAGAAAGAGAGAGAGGAGGAAGCAGGCTCCCCGGTGAGCAGAGAGCCCGATGTGGGGCTAGATCCCAGGACCCTGGGGTCATGACCTGAGCCAAAGGCAGAGACTTTAACCCACTGAGCCACCCAGGCGCCCCAGATAAGCTAATTATAAGGAAACTAAAGACATCACAAAGGTTTTATGACTTTCCTTTTCCTAGTAAATATGTTCACTCACAAAGAGGCATGTAAGAGTGAAAAAAATGAAAAAATTAGAATTTTATACTTTTATAAATATTAATAATCTAGGGAAATACTTTCATGAAATATGTTTTGGATAATTTAAAAATTCTCCTCCATTACATGGTATGTTTTTGTAATATGTGTGTGTATGAGTGTGTGTGTGTGCATGAATATACCTGGTTGCACACAATTTATTTGTATTTGATTGATTTATATTTGATTTGTTTTGGTTTGTACAAAATTAGTAATCTTTAACAAAGAAGACTGCTGTGACATAAAATTTTTACTTGAAAAGGCATCATTAGGACCAAGGGTATTGCAGTTTCACTTAAGTATGTATTTAAAAACAAAATTATCGGTTCTCACTATATGTCACAAAAATCACAAAACATAAACTGGTTTTCATTTAATTAGAAAATAACTATGTCCTTATAATATAGTATAATATACTATCACACTGTAGTATAGTATGATATAATAATAAAAAAATAAAAGACAAAAGATTCTCATATTGGGGCGCCTGGGTGGCTCAGTGGGTTAAAGCCTCTGCCTTCCGCTCAGGTCATGATCCCAGGGTCGTGGGATCGAGCCCCAAATGGGGTTCCCCTCAGCAGGGAGCCTGCTTCCTCCTCTCTCTCTGCCTGCCTCTCTGCCTCTTGTGATCTCTGTCAAATAAAAAAAAAAAAAAAAAAGATTTTTAAAAAAATCTTAAAAATTTAAATTTAAAAATTAAAAAAATTTAAAAAAAGATTCTCATACTTGTACAAAGTGATTGTTTCGTTAATTAATTGCAGAATTGGTGACTACAAGAAGGATGCAAGGGGCGCCTGGGTGGCTCAGTGGGTTGGAGCCGCTGCCTTCGGCTCGGGTCATAGATCCCGGGGTCGTGGGATCGAGCCCCATATCGGGCTCTCTGCTCTGCGGACAGCCTGCTTCCTCCTCTCTCTCTCTCTGCCTTTCTGCCTACTTGTGATCTCTGTCTGTCAAATAAATAAATAAAATATTTAAAAAAAAAAGAAGGATGCAAAATATTGCTTGTATTAATGAAAAGTGAGCACAGCTTTAGCTACCAAAATGAATTTTAAATAGACCTTTTAAAAGGCCTATTTTTTTTCCTGCTTTCCAAAGTATTGGACTTTTCTCAACTTTCTTTGAGTCTATACTAAAATAGTTTTTATTTTGCCTCTGAATAAATGCAGCATCCCTGTCCCAGAGTAACATTTTTCAAACTGTGATCCAGAGACCACCTCATCAGGATAACATTGGGAACTACATATTAAACTTGTAGTTTCCCAGCTCCCACTTCAGACCTACTGAATCAGAATGTTTGGGGTTGGGACACTACCATTTGTATGACATAGTCCTCCCAGATGACTGTTATGCTCGAGAAAGTGTGACAAAGAGAAAAGGACCCAGTAGGGACTGAGTACCAACATGCCACCGACTGTTTATCTTCTATCTCTCAAAATGCTTAAAATAACACATATTATCACCCTCTTCGATCATAAAATAAAAGCTCATATATGACAGATACTTTCTTATACTGCAGGACCTTTAATATGTATGGTAAAATCATGTTTGCATGACTACAGAGATTATTTAACCACACAAAGCATAACCATAAAAAAATTTCCAAGTGGAAAAACAAGACTGAATGAATAATCAGGATAGCTTTGCTCCAGAAATCAGAATTCCAAGTTTCCAAAGCATATTGTGTATATCCAAAAAAATTTTAAATGCTTATGTTCTTGACTGTTATTAAATTACATATGAATATGACTACCTAGACAAATGAGGAAAATAAACAATGTGGTAACATTTAAATTCTGAAAATAATGTTTCTGTGTTGAGCAAATGTTTTTTGTTTTTGTTTTTTTTTTGATGGAGTCCCAATAGTTTTTGTTTTGTTTTGTTTTGTTTTTGCTTTTGTTTCCCTGCCTTAGGTGATCTATCTAGAAAAATGTTGCTTCATCCGATGTAGAGAAATTACTGCTTGTGCTCTCTTCTAGGATTTTTATGGTTTTAGGTCTCACATTTAGGTCCTTATTCCATTTTTTGAGTTTATTTTTATGTATGATGTTTGAAAATGGTTCTGTTTCATTCTATTGTGTGCAGCTCTCCAGTTTTCCCAAAATCATTTGTTGAAGAGACTATGTATTATTGCCCCCACTGTATATTCTTGCCTCTTTTGTTACAGATTAATTGCCATATAATTGTGGGTTTATTTCTGAGCTCCTCTTCTGTTTTATTGATCTACATGTCCATTTTTATGCCAGTACCATACTATTTTGATTACTCCAGGTTTGTAGTAATTCTTGAAACCTGGAATTGTGATACCTCCATCTTTGTTCTTCTTTCTCAAGATTGTTTTGGCTCTTCAGGGTCTCTTGTGGTTCCAGATAAATTTTAAGATTATTTGTTCTAATTCTGTGAAAAATGTTATTGGTATTTTGTTAGGAATTGCACTTAATCTGTAGAATGCTTCGGATAGTGTGGAAATTTTAACAATATTAAGTCTGTTAATCCATGAGTGTAGAATATCTTTCCATATGTTTGCATCATCTTCAATATCATTCATTGGTGTTTTATGGTTTTCATAGTATGGGTCTTTCACTTCCTTGGTTAAGTTTATTTCTAGGTATTTTATTACTTTTGGTATAACTGCAAATGGAACTATTTCATTAATTTTCCACTCTGCTACTTCATTATTATTGTACAGAAATTCTGCCCATTTTTGTATATTAATTTTGTATTCTGCAACTTTCCTGAATTCATTGATTTTTTTTAAAGATTTTATTTATTTATTTGACAGACAGAGATCACAAGCAGGCAGAGAGGCAGGCAGAGAGAGAGGAGAAGCAGGCTCCCCACTGAGCAGAGAGCCTGATGCAGGGCTCGATCCCAGGACTCTGGGATCATGACCTGAGCCGAAGGCAGAGGCTTTAACCCACTGAGCCACCCAGATGCCCCATGAATTCATTCATTTTAATATTAGGTTTCTTTAGTGAAGTCTTTAGGTTCTTTATGTATAGTATCATGTCATCTGCATACAGTGATAGCTTTACTTCTTCCCTACCAACTCAGATGCCTTTTATTTCCTTTTCCTGTCTTATTGCTGTGGCTAGGACTTCTAGTACTATGTTGGATAAAAGAGTTAAGAGCACATCCTTGTCTTCTTCCTGATCTCAAGGGAAAAGTTCTGTTTTTCAACACTGAGTATGATGTTAGTTGTGGGCTTTTCATATTTCACCTTTACTATATTTCCTCTAAACCCACTTTTTCATCAACAAAACAAAAAGGCAACCTATTAAATGGGAGAAGATATTTGTAAATGGTATGTCAAATAAAAAGTTACTATCCCAAAATGTATAGAGAACTTATACAACTCAAAATCAAAAACCTCAAATAATTTGTTTAAAAATTGGCTGAGGACCTAAGTAGACATTTTTCCAAAGAAGACATATAGATGGCCAACAGACACATGAAAAGATGCCCAACATCACTAATCATCAGAAAAGTGCAAATAAAACCATAATGAGATACACCTGTTAGAATGGCTAGAATCAAAGACAATAAATAACAAGTATTGGCAAGGATGTGTGATGGATTTACCCAAAGAAAATGAAAACACTAATCCAAAAAGATACAGCCCTATGTTCACTGCAGCATTATTTATAAGAGTCAAGATATGGAGGCAACCTAAGTGTTCATCAATGGATCGATGGAGATATATATATATACACATATATCCTCTCTATATAATGAATATATAATGATGTCCATAAAAAAGAATGAGATCTTTCCGTTTTGACAAAATGAATGGACCTAGAGGGTACTGTGCTAAGTAAAATGAGTCAGATGGAAAAAGACAAATACCATATGATTTCACTTATATGTGGAATCTAAAGAACAAAGCAAACAAACAAACAGCAAAACCAGATGTGTAAATACAGAGATCAAACTGATGGTTGTCAATGGGGAGCATGTGGTAGAGTGTGCAAAATGGGCAAAGGGCAGTGTGAGATACAGGCTTCCAGTTATGGAATGAGAAAGTCACATGGATAAAAAGATGCAGCAAAGGGAAGACAGTGTTATTGTAATCCCGTTGTATGCTGACAGACTGGAGCCACATCTGAGCTGGGCATAGCATAGCATGCAGTCTTGTTGAATCACTATGTTGTATAAAACTACTACAACACTGTGTGCCAAATATACTTCAATTGCAAAGAAAAGTTTCTTCCCTGTTCATCATATTCCAGTAGAGGCAATAAATTCAGAATTAGTAAATTCACTATAATATACCTTATCGCCGCTGTAAAATCACAACTGAGTAAAAGTTTCTGTCTGGCATAGTTAGGATGTATTTTCACGTGTCTTGCTGATATCCGAATAATTCATTTGACTATAAAAGGAGAAAGATCACTGGACAAACATGACTAGGGAAAGGTAATCTAAAGATGTCTGGCAGCGCTGGTTTCTGGGCCCAGTGTATCAAGATAATGGTCCTGCTACCTCACTGAGCACCATAAAAAGTAACTTTAGGTCTGAAGAATGTTCCTTTGTGTGTTGGGAATATTTTATTGTTGACATAATAATGATGAAAGTTTTGAAGCCAAATATCTGAAGCTGAGATTTGGGAGGGTTTTTTGTTTGTTGTTGTTTTTTTTCTCTATAAGATTTATTGAAGTGAAAATTAATTATTATGTAAATTGAACTGCACATATGGCAAAATACTGACAATAGATCTTTAAAAAGTGTTTCCTGGAGTTACTGCTAAGCAAATAGGAGACATACCCAGACCCAAACCCACCAAATGATATGCAGATTAGTTTCACTTGATAGTCACCTCTAGCTTAGTTCGTAACAGATTTCAAATCTGTGCCACATTTAACCCGAGCAATTTATTTTCCAGACCTTACTATCTTTGCAAGTAATTGATTTTTTATTCTTTGGTCTTAACACATTTAGCTCTGATATTATATTCATCAGCAATTAAACACCTGTGCTGTACAACTTTGTGCTGATCCATGGTGAAACTTTCCAGGATCCATTAATGGTTTATGGATTATTCACACTCCTCCTATTAAAATTAATGGGAGTCATATGACTAATTCCCTAAGTGCCAGAATGGAAATTGCCCCATACTGTTCAAAAGCCCTCAAAAGTTCTCATTTCTTGCCTAGTGTGCCAAATGCTGATAAGTAGATTATGCCACCTGTTTTCATCACATATTTATCTAAGTGAGAAAGAAAAAAAAAGAGAGAGAGAGAGAATACATTTTCACTTGTCATATAGGGATTCAGTCCATTTTACAGGTTGGAAACACATTGGCAATAGTTATAGAGTTATTGATTGGGGAAGAATTAATATTTTTAAATTAATTTTATTATGAAAAACTTCCTAAAGAAAATTTAATTCTAAGCAACACAGGTCATGAAACTTTTAGACCAGATAGATGCTTCATGAATATAGGAAGATATGAATCTTTAACATGAAAAAGCTTCATTACCAGCAATGGCAGCCAGATATTCGTTATATTGATTATTGAGACTCATTTTTCTCATCTTCTTAACACTTAACCTGTTTCTTATTCTTTGACAATTTCAGAATGCAAACATTTATACTGAAAGTTAAGAAAAAGGAAAGCAAGCCTTGTACAATTTTAATATATGGGACTGATTTTCATAAAAATTAGATGAAAAGAGGATGTAAAACAATATGGCATTTTTCATGTATTATAGAGTTTATAATTTTTTGCAGGACTGGCTCTCTTCTCCCTCAAACCCCATTACATTGGGTGGATAGTGTAACATCAGTGGTATCTTTTCTAAAAAATCATTTTTTAATCATTTTAATTGAGGAAAATTTTACGTGAAGAAAAATACATCTTCAATGCACAATTTTACAGGTTATGGACAAATGTATATTTGCACATACCCCATACCCTTTTCAAGATAAAATTTTTTTTAAGATTTTTATTTATTTATTTGACAGACACAGAGATCACAAGTAGGCAGAGAGGCAGGTAGAGACAGAGAGGAGGAAGCCCGGCCCTGCTGAGCAGGGAGCCTGATGTGGGGCTTGATCCCAGGACCCTGGGATCATGACCTGAGCTGAAGGCAGGGGCTTTAACCCACTGAGACACCCAGGCAACCCAAGATAAAATATTTTTATCAGCTCAGCAAATTCTTTCTTGTATCTTTCCAGTCAATCCATACCCTCCATGAAGTAGAAAAAAAATTCCTATTTCTTTAAACATAGATTCCACTAAATAAATACACAAATATATAAACAAACACAGATTCCACATACATGGAATTATGACTTGTGTATTCCTTTATGTCTGTCTTCAGCTGTTCAGTGTAATGTTTTTGACATTTATTCTGATTGTATGTATCAATTTTGCTGTACTATAGTTGAGTGGTGTTCAATGTATGACTGTGCTACAATGTTCATCAATTCTATTGATGTTCTACTTCAAGGTTTTTACTATCATGAATAAAGTGCCTGTAAATATTCTTTTACTAGCTCTTTAATGGGCCCATGTAATCATTCCTGGGAGGTAAATAAGTAGGAGCAGCATTGCTAAGTCACAAGGGAGATGCATGTTTATAATAAATGCCCAACCATTCTCCAAAGTGCTATTACCACTTTATCCTCTCACCAGGAAGCAAGGACAGTGCTAATTAATTCCTATTCCAATCCCAATTTTGAGTTTTCAGGCTTTTTAATGACAATGATTCTAACAGGTGTGAAGTAGTATTTCCTTGTATCTTTGATTTGCACCTCTCTCTCCTTGACTAATTGCCTCAAGTTCTTGTGCTTATAGACCATGTGCTGTCTCATTTTGTTATGAGATGTGATATCTCTAATTTCTCTTGTCCAATACTTTTAAATTTAGGATATAATTTAGAAGTATTTGGGGACATAGTTCATGTGCACTGAAGAAGAATTTTTTTTTTCTTTTTTGGTTACTTACTTTATATTTTTACATTTATTTTTTATTTTATTGTTAGGTCAATTAGGTGAAGTTATTTGACAGAACTGTCCCAGTCTCCTGCATTCCCTAATCTTTAATTGTTGTATCAAAAATTGAGAGAGAGGTATTGAAACACAGCCTGAGATCAGGATGACAAAAGCATACATAAAAAAAATGAAAAAACACCACAAGTTTTCATTTGGGATTACAAAAGACAACACCAATTGGTGAGATTCCAGGGGTGCTGGTGGTGGTGTGGTGAAAACAGGTTTCTGATGGGAGGTATATTTAGTCTTGGACAAAGTTCAAAACTGATACACAATGCTAATTAAAAAAAAAGATTTCTACATTGAAGTTGTTAAAATTTTACATGTGATCCATGAAACAAGAGAAATAGTACATACATTCTGGAGTGTGGCTTAATATTTGTTAAAATGACATGAAGTTTATACATATGTCCAAATAAGCATATGAATGTTATTGAAAAGAAATAACATGTATGAAACAGAGTCAGTAGTGCTACGCCCATGTAACCAGACCAGATCTTTTATTTTTTAAAAACGTTTTATTTACTTACTTGTTTATTTATTTACTTATTAAAGATTTTATTTAGTTATTTAACAGAGAAAGGGAAAGCGAGAACAAGCAGGGGGAGCAGCAGGCAGAGGGAGAAGCAGGCTCCCTGCTTAGCAGGGAGCATGATACCCTCGGGACTACATCCCAGGAGCCAGAAATCATAACCTGAGCTGAGGGCAAAGGCTTAACTGAGTCAACCAGGCACCCCTCACCAGGCATCCCTCACCAACTGAGCCACCCAGGCATCCCTCACCAGAGCTGATCTAATTGCAGTTCCCACCTTCCCCAGGGATATAATCTTAAGTGGTCAGTCTGGAATTTTTGGTCAGCCCCAGTGAAGGAATCTGCCTGCTAGATCCTTTTGTCCCCCAAAGGAAAGTGACCTTGCCTGAAATAACCCCTTTTTTTTTTTTTTTCCATTTATGACTTCCTTGCCCTCGCTGCTTCTCTGCCCTATTTTGTACTACTATTCAGAACTCCTATTTGCTAGAGGGGATGATTCCCCAATATGTGAATTCTTGACTGAAACCATTAGATCTTCAAATTTACTCAGATGGATTTTTGCTATTCAGCAGTGTTGGTTTTGATTCACCTATTTGTTGACTTTTACAAAGTTATTTAATATAACATTCTATTTTTTAAAGATTTTATTTATTTGAATGAGAGAGAGAGAGAGAGACCATGAGCAGGGGCCGGAGAAGAGGAAGAGGGAGAAACAGACTCTCTGCTGAGCAGGGAGCCCAACACAGGGCTTCATTCCAGGACGCTGATATCATGACCTGAGCCACAGGCTGATCTCACAGGCTGATGCTTAACCCACTGAACAACCCAGGGGGTCCCCGTAACATTCTGTTTTTTGAAGATAAACCTACTAGAGTCACACATTACTCCTTAACATTCATTTCCTCTCTATAATCGATCATTTATTTTATTCCTTTCATTCTTTCTAGTTTCAGTGATACAAGGTGAAAGAAGGTTCCATGTAAGTATGTGTTAGAGCTGTGTGCTACTGTTATTTAAGAAAATGCATCATTCAAGGGTCGGTATATTTTAGTTTCTGCAGCATTACCATGTCTTTATAAAACTGCTGAAAGTATTTATGTTTTTGTCAATATTTTAAACAAGAAGACACAGACAAAGTTAGAATAAAGCCAAATACTCAATGTTGGTGTAGCATTATAATTTATGAAGTAATAGTGAAATTTATTCATGAAATTTAACTACACCAAACAAGATCCTCTGGGCTTCTGCATTGCAAGTACTTTTTGTATCACCTATTAAGCTCATTATACTGAGTTCAGGAGAGGAATTTTAAAGTCCCTTTTGTACTTTATTTTAGTAACACTGGGTTCAATGACTTTCTCACATGGAGCTAAGGTCTCACTCAATGCAACATAATGATGCCTCCTACAGGTCTGAGAACCATACAGATAACTGCCTGCCGAGAAAATTGAATCTCGGATGCAGAACAGAGGGAAGTGAACATTGGTAAATGCTAGTCTTGAGAGGAGGCTTCTTTTTAACTGAAATCAACCAAAAGACGGGTAAAGATCTGTGAATAGAGGAACCTGTGCTTCCTGGAGCCCTAAACAGTAGAAGAAAATCTAAAACATTAAAAATCGTGTAATTATATTCAAATTTTACAAGTCCCAACATTCTTGTTTCTTCAACCAAAGACAACCAGGCCTGTTTTAATAAAACATCATGTAAAATTAAAGAGCATAACACATGAAGACAGTATCCAGAAACGCAGACGCTTCATCCAAGCCCAAAGTTCCTTGTTAATAAATCATGTTATCTCCGTATGCAAACATAAAATGTCTGAGAAAGACAAGGTGTACTCCGGTGTACTCTCTCACATAGTAACAGCCCCAGCTGAGAGTAGCGATGGACTTAGACAAGTGATTTAATAAAACTGGGATTTTTGTAGCAGAGCTGGGTACTGAGCTGACATAGAAAAAAGGGAGATCAAATAAAAGGTTGGAGAAAGAAACAGTCCCAGGCTGAGGAGGAGCATCATTAAAGCAGAAAAGACATTGTCTTTTTGTGTATAGCTATTCAAGTATTTCTATACCATTTATTCAAAGACTCATCTTTTCTCACTGCTTTGAAATACGTTGTCATCAGGAACTAAATTTCCAATGTGTTTTTCCCCATTTTTAAAAACATTTTATTCTAACTGGCTTACCTATTTCAAGCAACAAAAATTGGTTTTAATTATGAAATATTGATGTCTAATTCTATTACTGATAGGATTAGGCCTTTCTCAGTCTTGTTTCTATTTTTCTTCCAAATCAACATGTCAATTCTCTTATCTAATTCTAGGGGAAAAAAAGATGGCTCTATTGTGTGGGGATTGTATTCAATTAAACTATTTTAGGAAAACAATGACAACTTTATGATACGAATCTTCCTAGGCAAGACCATAATATGGGCTCACATCCACTTTGATGTGCTGCAGAACAGTTGTCTTTTTCTTGTCTTGCTAACTTTTTTTTAAATGTGTGCTGTTATTTGTATTTGTTTACATGGTGGTGGGGGGGGCTATCTTCTTTTACACTATTCCTCCTACTGCTTTCTTCTTCCTGAATAGTTTTTGTTTTTATAAATTGAGGGTCTGGTCTTTATATGTTCATTTCATAAGCTTATACACTGTGAAGTTACTTTGTGTGCAGAAGTGTTTCCATAGATTATTTTCAGCTTTCTAAATATAAAATACTATGTGATCTGCAAAAAAATATACGGTTGTACTTTTTTCTTTCTGTGTCTTACAACTAACTGCTTTCTCTTGTCTAATTGAATTAGCTCATAAATCCAACACAAAGTTACATAGCAGTAAAAAGAGTGGCCCTTTGTGTCTTGTTCCTCAAAACTTTGATTTTTTTGGAGGAAAATAAAATATGTTCCAAATGCAATCTACAATTTCTGTTCCACTGAGTACATTTAACATGAGTGCGTGTTAAATTCTGTCAAATACCTTTTGTCATCAAAGGAGATAATTACAAGATTTTTCTGCTTAACTTTCCTAATAAGTGGATTATGTGAATGTATTTTTTACTATTGAGCCACATTGGCATTCATGAAATAAATGCAATTTTTTCATGGTTCATTATTTTTTAATGTGCTTTTGGTTTGATTTTTCATTGCTAATATCACATTTATTAATTTACATCAATATTCATGAGTGAAACTTGGCAGTAGTTTTATATTTTTGTGTAATCTTTATCAGTGTTGAAGAAAAACACCAATCTTTTAAAATGGAAATTGTCATTTATGTTTGGAATAGTTAAGTAGTACTGGCATTATCTAATCTTTAAAAAAAAAAGAAAGAAAGAAACAATTTGAGTCTAGTCCTTCCTTGGTGAAGACTTACATGACATTTAACAATTTTGTCTATTTCTTTTACCATAATTAATTTGTTTACTTTTTTTCTCTACAAGATTCCACAAGGGGCACCTGGGTGGCTAGGTCCATTAAGCCTCTGCCTTCAACTCAGGTCATATCCTAGGGTCCTGGGATCCCCAGGTCAGGCTCCCTGCTCAGAGGGGAGCCTGTTCTGCCTCTCCCCTTGCTGCTCCCCTTGCTTGTGCTCTCTTTCCTTCTCTGTCAAATAAATAAATAAAATCTTAAAAAAAAAAAAAAGATTCCATTTGGGGGAGCTTCACTTCTCCTAGAAAAAAATTCCTTTGATCTAATTTTCAAATTTGCATAAAGTTGTACAAATGGGGTACAATTAAAATTTGTTCTCTAATTTTTATCACTCCTTTTCATGTCTACTTTAAGTATCTGATAAGGTTAATTACTAGTTGAACTATTCTGTTGTTTTTTTTCTAAGAACTTCTGGATTTATAGAATATGTCCACTGTTTTTCCCTCTTATATCCATTACTGTCAGTTTTTAATCTTTATTAAGTGCTGACCTCTGCTTTCTTTATGTTTATTCTGCTTTTCTTTGACCACTTCTTTTTTTTAAGCTGTCTAAGTCTTTACAAGTTAATAAATGAAACTTAATTGTATCATGACTACAAGTATGTGTGATTGTTTTGGATCTAGAATGTCAGAGAGGTCTGTCTACCTGTTGAGGCACAAGCATTTCCCTACTCCAAGCTTAAATAGCAGAACCCGCTTGGGTCTTGGTCAGCCACGCATGTATCTGTCCACTTGATCACAGGCCTTGAGCACAACACTGTAGGTCTCTGCAGCCATGAAAACTCCCTTACCTCATTCAGGTGATCAGCCCAGGAGAGAAGCGGTTAGTGTCTGGAGAAACCCTAAAGCAGTTCTCTGCATGAATTTTTTTTTTTTAAAGATTTTATTTATTTATTTGACAGACAGAGATTACAAGTAGGCAGAGAGGCAGGCAGACAGAGAGGAGGAAGCAGGCTCCCTGCTGAGCAGAGAGCCCGATGCGGGGCTCGATCCCAGGACCCTGGGACCATGACCTGAGCCGAAGGCAGAGGCTTTAACCCACTGAGCCACCCAGGCGCCCCTCTCTGCATGAATTTAAACACTGTTTCTTAGTTCCTTGAACTGGTGCATGGACTGCATTCTACAGTGTTTGTGAAACTTTTGTCTTCCTGAGTGGTCATTCTGGTTCCAGGGGATCCTTGTCTCCTCAGCCTGTGCTGCCCTGGGTCCTAAGGATGCCTCTCCTCAGACACCATCAATACCAATCAGGACAGCCCTGGCTCAGTCCTTATGGAGTGAGCCTCAGAGCCCAGATTTGCTCATAAGTGAATCTTCCCTTCCTAACCCTGAAAACAGCTGAAAAGAAAAGAGAAAGTTGGATGAAAGTGGAAAAAGAGCTCCCATAAGGCTTCTGCAGAATTATATCTTGCCCTTTCAATAGCACAGGTACCACCAATCAGCAGAATGCACTGGAGGATAAATTTAATAAAATCTGAAAATCTACATTTGAATGATGCTGTGACTAACTGACATTACTCAAATAATAGTCAAATGCCAATCTTTTTCCACATTAATATTTCTCAGGGAAGAAGACAAAGCAGGAGTAAGAGGAAGAGGGACAGGAGCAGGAGGGGTAAGAGGAAGGACAAAAGAAGAGTCCTAGGGCTCCAATGAGACAAAACTGTTATCCTTCATTTTGACAAAATGAAAAGAAATTCCATTTATATGTGTCATTTAAATGGAAAAATAACATAACTTCTACATTTGGGGATTTTTAAAAAAGATTTTATTTATTTGATAGAGATCACAAGTACACAGAGAAGCAGGCAGAAAGTGGGGATGGGGGAAGCAGGCTCCCTGCTGAGCAGAGAACCCGATGTGGGGCTGGATTCCTAGCCTCTGGGATAATGACCTGAACTGAAGGCAGAGGCTTAACCCACTGAGCCACCCAGGCACCCCAATTTTTTTTTTCATTTCTTATAACTCATATACATAGAATAGTGAATATTCCAAATAAAGAATTTAAAAAATTCTTTACTGTGTATAATGAAAAAAATTAAAATTACCAGTACTCAACAACAAAAAAGATCAATAGTAAATATTTGGGTTTTTTTCCTACTTTTCCATCAAAGAGGTCATTAATATAAAACTGGCATTACATACACTATGTCACATATTTGCTTACATACCACAAGAACTTAAATGATGTTTCATTTATTATATAAAGATTTAATGTATCACTAAAAGTTATCAAATATTTTAATGACTACATTCCACTGCATTATTTATCAAATATTTTAATGACTACATTCCATTGCATTATTTTTCAACTGGTTCTCTAAGGTATATGAGACAGTACTTTCTGTACACAATGTGGCTTTACCTCCTCATTTTGAATGAGGAGTATGTTTTAGTATGTTTTTGGTGATTGTATTGACTAAGATTTTCAAATCAATATTTAGCAATATGTAAAATTATTGATAGGAAACTTGTTATATTCCCGATATTACTGAAATGGTTCTTGTGTTTTACTATTAGTATTCTCTTACTCCTGAATTTATGGCCAGTAATTTGCATTGTATTTTGCAAAATTTCTTTACTGTATTTATAATTATGACATTGATATTTATTTTATTCAAGTATTTAATTTATATCAGGAATATATTGCCTAATTTTCTGGCAGATTTTTGTAATTCTGGAATAAGTCCTACTTGACTATGTTGAAATCTTTTTTGATGAAACTTCTATTTTCAGAATTCAGATTGGCTTATAGCAATGTATTCCAAAGTTTATCATTTAAAAGATATCTAGTTATAGGAAATACTATGTAATTATCGATGTACACATGTAGTGCATTACAAAATTAAATCCATTCAGTTTTATAAGTAAAACTCAGCTTATGGAAAACTTGTTTGACTACAAGTTCTTTTTTCCCTCTGAAATAGTTTACAAAAACACTGCTGATCAGGTGCTTTAGTGAGCACTCTTTTCCAAAAACTGTATTGGTTTCCTAAGGCTGCGGTAAAAAATTACTAGAAAGCTGGTGTCTTGAAAAAACAAAAATTAATTCTCAAGTAGCTCTGGAAGCCAGGAGTCTGAAATCAAGGGTCAGTGGGTGATGCTCCCTCTGAAGGCTCCAGGGAGGAGCCCTTCCTGGCTTCTTCCCAGTTTCTGGTGGCTGTCGGTAACTCCTGGCAGCAAGCTCCCAGGCTTGTGGTAACATAACTACAATCTCAGTCCCCTTCCCCATGTCCATCTGTGTCTCCGTGTGTCAATATCCCTCGTCCTTCTCCCACGAAGACTTGGGTCACTGGATGAGGGCCTCCCCCTCATGCAGTATGACTTCATTCCAACTTGATGAGGTACACAGCTGGTGGGGGTGAGGGCTTCCCAACAGCTTAGCAGGGACACCACACTGGCCTAAACTTATCATGTCCTATCCCCATGTTATAAAAATCAGTATTACTTTCTTTGTCAACATCTCCTCCAACAATTCCTTGCCTTTAGTTGATAATGCTGCTTTCTACTCTTATCTTTTGGAAACTGGCATAGTAGGAAGCATGTGCACAAAGCCTTACGTTGTCAGTCAAACGAACTGTCGCCAGTCAGAGAATAAGCCTCAATAATGAGGAGAACCTAACACAAATAATACAAGTCAGAAAACTTGCATGAAAACAGTCCCAACTTAGGCAAGATTTTAATACAGCTTGGAGCATATATTATACTGGAGGATTTAAATTACATGCATTTTTATTGTGATGTACTCTATAAACTGCTTTCTCAAATGGTTCACAATGAATCCCCAAGTAATTATAAGGTAGTAGTACTATCCTTATTTTACAGCTGAAGAAACTGATAATCACAGAGAAACTGTTGAATTGTCAAAGTGGAAGTTGGTTTTGCAAAGATTTTGCAAGCGCTTTCCTTTTTATTCAACCTGCTTTTACTAGACCAGGTGGTTTGTGCCTTGGTGTCTAGGGTCAGCAAAGCCAGAGGTCAGGATGAGGACAGTCACTTCTGCATTTGTCCATCACTGCACCTGATCATAAAGAACTCTTGTGCATAAAGGCCTCTACTTTCTTTCCAACTCTCAGATCTTGCACAAGTCCCTTTTCCAGTCAGCCAGAAATGCAAAAGAAGGTTCTAGAAAACAATTCCCAGTTTAACCTAGTTGATAATAAGACAATGTAACACAGAGGCTAAACTTAAGAACTCGATATCATCCTAGTTGATTGCTTAATTTGAGAGTTGAAGTGTTTGAAGTCACTAAAATCTTAATGATAAGCCATGGTTAAAGAATATGCAAAAAAAAAAAAAAAATAGAAACACTTGTTGGGTATTGTACTATTCTCTTGCATTCAGAAAATCCTTTACACTAATGCATCAGGGACACTACCCTCATTATAGTAATTATGGCTATATTGTTGAGAACAGTTTTAGTTAATTAGGTTAAAAATAACATTCTAAAACTGAGATCTAAAAGTTAAATCCAAAGAAATACCCTAAAGAATTACTTGTATGGATAAAATAGTATCAAAAAGTAGGTAGGCAACAAATGTTATTAAAGCTTTATTACAGAGATGAAATTATCTCAATTTAAGACTCTATAACTGTTTTACATAGTCATTTTCATAAGTAAGTATTAGGGAAACAAATGCCTATTTCCTGACTTGAAATTCTGCACTATTTATTAAAATGTCTCAATGTTGGGAAATTTATCACTCAATTTAAAAGAAGAATGCAGCACTCCAGATAGCAATACTTGGAAATATGACATCCAAACAGAAGGTTAATAATGTATTACTTTTTTGAAATGTTAATTCAAAAATAAGCACAGAACATTTTCAGACAGGGGAACCAATTTTATATGTTTCCTGCTGAAAGAAAAGAGTTATGCTCTGCACATAAATGGGTTGGTAGATTATCGAATTAATCTCTTATATGTAGTAAAAGCAGGTATTTTTAAGCTGATTTCATGGAAATGAATAGATAAAAATGTACTCATCTGAGTTTTACAAACTTAGCTTCAGTTATTTTTGTTAGAAAGGTCCTCCTCCCCACAAACACAAACGCACAAATACATACACACAGACAAACATAAAACTCAATGCTTCGAAACAGAGAAGATAGCCAAAATATTGCATATAAGCTGAAGAGAACGCATTTCTAGGAAACTAACAATAGAAAACGATTAGTCTTTCACATTCAAGCTTCATGTTCTTAACTATGAACTCAGAAGACAAAAAAAAAAAAAAAAACAGAGAAAGAAAACAAATTCAAATAGCAAAGAAAAAATGCAAAACCGAAGGTACCTATATTTTTGTATAATTGTAACTTTTTTCTTGGAATATTTTGAATGGTTAAAGATAGTACTATGGACAGAGTGTATTTGTCCAAATTGTTTATCTTGAAGCCTTAACCCCAAAAGTCATGATATTTGGAAGTAGAGCCTTTGGGATGTGATAGGTCAGGAGACTGAGCCTCATGATGGGCCTGGTACCCTTGAAGTGGAGAGTCTATGGTTCTCTCACTCTGTCATGTGAAGACCCAGTGAAAAGGGAACCATCTGCAAGCTGGAAAGGAAGTCTTTGCCAGTAATCCAATCAGCTGGTACTTTGACCTCAGACGTCCCAGACTTCTATGGGAAATAATTTATCTTGTTCAACCCACTCAGTTTATGTTACTCTCTTATGGCAGCCCATGCAGATTAAGATGGCTCAGAGGAAACAACCCATATGTTTAAATTCAGACTGCATCTAGATCAGATGTCCAGCAAGTGGATTTCAATTTCATCTTAGGATACTAATCTCTTCCAGTCCCCGAGGCAGCCTCAGATCCAGTCCCAACCGGCTACCTTTGGTGACCAGCAGCTGGTTAAGGAATCTCTATTGGGCATCCTAGCTGAGTGATGTGATTAAAATTGACAGGGTTCTTGCAATATCTGTCATGGCCTAGAATGCAATGAACCTAGCTGTCGACGGAGCAGTTGCCCACTAGAGACAGAAACTCAGAAGACTGCTGAAGACCTTGTTCTCAATGTCCAAAGGTGCAGTTCCAAAGTAAAAGGTAGACGCTGGCAAAGTTTTAATACAGATAGGGAAAGAACTGGGAAGAACAGGTAGAAGATCATGTGAACTCAGTTCCTGGCAAGAACACTCTAGGAAGTGGCCTTGATCTCTCCTGGCATCCACCTAGTAATTCTGTTTGCGGCTGAAATGTGCCCTTCTTTGGTACCAAGCTCACAGAAGAATGTCTGCTTTAACAATATCTGTACATTCTGTAAAGTAGAACATTCTTGCTATTTTAAAGTAACTGATGAAAAATGTTCAGTCCGATTCAAAGTCCAGTTATATTGTCTCAAAGTTCTAAAACTACACTTGTCAATTAAAGGGGGAAAAAAAGGTGCACTGCTTCTTTTGTGCCCATGATCTTGACAGATTCATGGAAATATTCACTTATACAAAGTTTGGGTTCTGGGGCACCTGGATGGCTCAGTGGGTTAAGTGTTTGCCTTCAGCTCAGGTAATGATCCTGGGATCCTGGGATCAAGTCCCAAATCAGGCTCCCTGCTCAGCAGAGAGTCTGCTTCTCCCTTCCCACTCAGGCTCACACACTCTCTCTCTTTTACAAATAAATAAATTATTTATTTATTTATTTAAAAGTTTGGATTCTTGGAGCTCAAATTAGGCATTTCAGCCAAACTATTTTGATCCTTTGTACTATTAGGTATAGTAAGTATGTAGGGAAAACCTCTGAACTACTTGAAGCACGCATTTTTGGGATGAGACTTGTGAAATAGTAAATAAATACATAAATTACAAATAGGAAAAAGCAGATTTTAGTGATAATTAGAAAAAACTAATTTCCTTTTTTTCACCTACATTCTCAGTAATGATATATAGGTTTTTGTCCTATAGTTGAATGCATGTCCATGACGATTATTTTACTTTGCTTCATATGTCTATCCTTACTCTCCCGATAACTAACACTGAATTTTGCTACTGATTAATAAAAAACAAAAATAAGTACTTCTCTAGGACAAGTGCAGTTTTCTAAAAGAAATTATGACCAAGAAAAATAAAAATTAAATAATCACAGTTATAATGAAGGATTTAATTTGAAGCTTTGGGAAGTATTACTCTTTCAAAATCTATGAAATATATTTATAAGAATGACAGTTTTACAAAGCTGTTTGTCACAGAGAACAAAAAACTCACATAGAGAGAAAATCATTTTAGTGTGTTAGCATTTAGGAAAATCTTTACTGGAAAATGACTCATTTAAACAAAAATATTTAAATAATAGTGTATTATAGTGACATGTCCTACTAATAAAGGGATTTAATATGTGTTAATTATAACATTTATGAAAGCCTCATGACTTATGTAAGAATTTTGAAAACTATTAACTGCCATTTTCAAAAACTCTATTTTGCTAATTAGGAGTAATTAGAATGGCAACAGCTATGTCATATTGACTGAACCGCTAAAATTGACAATCTTGCCAAGTTTCATTAAGAGTATTCTTTCACTGCTGCAAATTATGGACATACAACAAGAAGCGATGAGCTTGAGATAATCTTATCAAGATTTAACTAAGCAATTGTTTCCTTATATCAGTAAGCCACGAATCTGTCTATAGTCTAGTTCTTATGAGTTTATTATGTTTAGGGAATAAAGTGGTTTAAAGTTCTCTATCTTCATTAGTCATTATGGCATACCATTAAACATATCAGCCCAGGGCAAGAATGCTATTTCCTTGTATTAGATTAGTCTACAGTAGATTTCAATGTTTAGAGACTGTGCACCAGCCTTAAAAATAGTGTAGCAATTAGTTATTCTTGTTGAATGATCTGGAAGGGCGTTGAACATTTTTCTGTACAAAGAGCCATTCAATTTCAACATTACTAATTCCTTTAGGTCTGGAGAAATTAGATAATTTAGCTAGCTCTATTAAAGGATAATAAGAGAGTACTTTATGCCTTGGTCATATAACACTAAATTTATAAAACAAATTTGGTAAGAATATGATTTTATTTTTACAGGTGTCAAGGTGGCTGCCTTGGCATAGTTTTATAGTCAAAAACATTTTATACGCCCACAATAGTATCTCATAAAAAATTAGGTCAGCAGGGGCACCTGGGTGGCTCAGTGGGTTAATCCTCTGCCTTCGGCTCAGGTCATGGTCTCAGGGTCCTGGGATCGAGCCCCGCATCGGGCTCTCTGCTCGGCAGGGAGCCTGCTTCCCCCCTCTCTCTGTCTGCCTCTCTGCCTACTTATGATCTCTATCTGTCAAATAAATAAATAAAATCTTTAAAAAAAAAATAGGTCAGCATTTAAAAACCAGATTTTACCCCAAAACACTAATTGTAGCATCTCTTGACCACGTATAATATATGATAACTCATTACCCACAAATATGGAAGTAACTGGGGAACATTTTCCTGTTTCAGATGGCACAGACCTTGATATTTAAAAAAATATTTTCCCATAATTTGTTACTCATAAAGCACACAAACATGTATATGTTCTAGCCATTTCCCTCATTATGTTGTGTTTGGACTTTGTAGACATTTAGCTTGTGACTCCTGCAATATGGCTAGAAATAGATACACACACACACACACACATACACACACACACACACCCTGTAACTGCTGGAATCACAAAGTAAGTGTCATTATCACACATACACATGTGTATATGTATTTCTGATGGTTTACAGAGATGCAAATAAAAATAAAGTATCTGAAGAAGAAGGATAAAGACTCTGGGAAAAATAGAATTTTGTGTGCTTGTTTACAATTTTATGAGACCTACTCTTCATTTGTCAGAAAATACCAGTAATAGGTTTGGCATTTGAAGAGAGCTGACAGAGTTTCTCTTAAATGGTTTTAGATACAATTTGTCAACAGTAGATTGGAGGGGCACCTGGGTGGCTCAGTGGGTTAAAACCTCTGCCTTCAGCTCAGGTCATGATCCCAGGACCCTGGGATCCAGCCCCATGTCAGGATCTCTGCTCAGCAGGGAGCCGCTTCTCCCTCTCTCTCTGCCTGCCTCTCTGCCTACTTGTGATCTCTGTCTGTCAAATAAATAAAAATTTTAAAAAATCTTTAAAAAAACCCAGTAAATTGGAGTATCCTTTATTGTTTGATCTGAAGTTGACATTCCTTCAGGCTCACTCCTTTCAATTTCTCCAAACGTGCCAGCCCAAGACCAAATGTAGGGGCTTTTCATAGCATTTTTAGCAAATTAAAGAAACGGTCATTCACAACACAAAGGATTAAACCCCAGAATGTCAACCAAGTGATGGCCTTTCACAGTTGTATGTGCATTAAAATGCATGGCAGAAAATGATAACCATCTTTTATTAACAGAAAGGTACCCAAAAAAGAGGTCTACTTGTGACAAATACCCCGTTCTGCAACTATAATACTGAAAATTAGTATTATGATGTGAAGAAACAGATGACATTTATTTCATAGTGGAATGAGAAGGGGGCTCAGAGTCTAAAAGGTATCAGCTCTACTAGTTGGGATGTAATGATTAGATCAATAAAGGTCCAGCTAATCCCAAGAAAAACTGATCTAATTTTGCCTGGCAGTTTGTTTCGAAAGGAAAATTATTTTCATTTACAAATCAAAACACCGAATCTGCCATCTGTTTTACAATTTATCTAATACTTTCATTTAAAATCCCCATTTGATTCAATCTTCTCAATTTTTGGATGTATTTATTAGGCTAAACTAGGAAAACAATGCGAGATTTTCAAGCAGAACACAAATAAGTTGCCTATCAGCCTTTGTTCTTTCCTTAGGGGATCCCAACAACCAGGCATTTGGAATATTCAGAACACTGATTGTTGAATTGTGGTGATCCTCTGTGATTTTTGGAAAGTGAATTTACCTCTCTGGATTTCAACTTCCTCAATGACAAAATGAAAATTTGAATTAAGTAGTTCTTCCATTCTAAAATTCTATGCTTTAATTATTGTAAGGTAGCTAGCTGACTAGCCTGGAGGAATCTATTTGAATCACAGAAAGTAAGAGAACCCAGATGTTCAATATGGCATTGTTTTTCCTCCTAGCCTGCATACCCACATCATCCTTATAGCTAGAATTTAATCAGCGTAAATCACAAATATGGTAAATGGATTCACTTTCTATTGGTTTTGTAACAAATTAAGACAAATTTAGGTGGCTTAACTCAAGATAAATGTATTATCTTGTAGTTCGGGACATCTGAAATTCAAAGTTAGCCATCCTACGCTAAAGTCAGGGTGCCTGTTGGGCTGGTTCCTTTTGGAGATGGAGGGGGTAAGTCCATTTCACTGTTTTATTCAGCTGTAGGGCCCAACTGCCTTGCTGGGTTCATGGAAACTTCCTCTGATCACTCCACCCTCTGGCTGGTATCACCCTTTCTCCTACAGCTAATTTTCCCATCTCCTGATGATATAGGATCCTTGTCATGACACTGCTCAAACCTGGCTAATCCCGGTGAATATAAATACTAGCCTCACTTCCAAATCCTTAACTTGAGCATATCTGTGAAGTTTTTCTTTTCCTATGCAATGTGTCATATTCACAGATTCCAGAGATTGGGACATGGACAAGACTGGGAGCCATTACTCAGCCCATCACATGCGGGACTAAAATGGTGTTCTGGTCCTTCAGTGTTCAAAGCTGTAAAACTCTCTTCAGGAGTTTATTATCTTAACAGTCTTCTAGCTCCACTGGGATTTCCAAGAACTTGAAACATGATCCTAAAATGGACTCAAACCACTGTCACCATTTCTATCATCAGCTTCAGAAGTAAACAGAGTGTATGAGGACATAAAAAATTCAACAGATGCTTTTTCTCAGGCAATTGTTCTCACTCTCACAAGAACAAGCACAGCTCTGAGGATTTTTCAACTTAAATTAGCTTTGCTTATTACAGAACTTCATGTAGATCATATGTCATTGACACAGCTTACTCATCTAGCATAATATCTTTGAGACTACTTCACATTGTGCATATGAAGAGTTGGTTCATTTGTATTGACTAGTAATCCATTAAATAAATACACTGAGGTTCATGTAACCATTCTATTTACTGATGGATATCTGGACTGTCTAATTTTTGGCTTTTATGAGTAAGTCTGTTACAAACATTCTGGTAAATTTTATTTAAATGTTTTAAAAGGAGTAAGTGGATATAAGAAGAGGTTTATGGTTAGTTTTATGAGAAATTACTGATTTTTTCCCCCAAAAGGTTTTAACCCTTCTAACAACACTTTCCACAGAGACATTCCTCATCCTTTGCAATATCTGGCAACATTTGTTATTACTACCAGTCATCTAAATGTTAACTCTCCAAGTAGTTGTGTATCTTTACCTCTTGGTACTTTTAATCACATTGCCCTTATGACTAGAAAAGCTGAGGCATTGCTTTTGTGTGTTTCTTGACCATTTAGATGTCTTCATTTGTGAAGTATATTATAATATTTTGGATATTTTTTGGAGCATTTATCTCGTTACCACTGAGTAGTCTGGAAAACCTCTCATTTAATATATGGAAATCTATAGACTAAAAGAAAAAAAGATACACCATGCAAATTCTAATCAAAAGAAGAACGGGATAGCTATGTTATTATCAGTTTAGTTTAGTTCTGGATAAGAAATATTTTAACAGAGGATATAGAAACACTACACTCTGATAAGAGTGTCCATTCACCTAGAACACAAAGATGAAAAGGCAAGTAAATGCACACAGGAAAAAAAATCTTTGTGACTGTGGATTGGGCAAGATTTATTGAACACATCAAAAGAGTAATTTATTTAAAAAAGATAATCTTGGAATGTTGATTATAGAGGGATGCTGGATTAGTTAACAGAAACTAATATACAAATGTCAGTTGCTTTCTTGTAGAATAATGAAAGATTGAAATTTTATATTAAAAGCTCAGTATTCTGTACATGAGCACCAACAGCAGTAAAAAAGAAATACAGAAGTGTAAACACTCAAGGTGAGGAAAATTACAAAACTATGATGAATGAAATCAAAGAATATGTGAATAACTGGAGAAATATGCCACATTTATGGGTAAAAAGACTTAATATTGTCAAGATGTCAATTCTTTCCAACTTGATCTATACCCAATGCAATGAGAATCAAAAATCCTGGTAAATTTTATCATCAATATTAACAAACTGATTCAAAAGTTTTATCTAGAGGAAGGACCCAAAGTAGTCAGCAGGATATTGAAGGAGAAGAACAAAGTTAGCAAAATGACATTATTCAACAGTAATCCAAACAGCATGGCATTGAACAGACAAAGGAAAAGAATAAAAAGCGAGAAAGAGACTCAAACAATTATAGACAACTGATCTAGATCAAACAAGCAAAGTCAATACAATAAAGACTTGTCTTTTCAACCAGATGGTCCTGGAAATATTGATATCTACTTGCAAAAAAGAGAAGAATCTAAACCCAGATTTTACACATTTAACGAAAATGAACACAAACGGAATTATAGATCCAAATGTAAAATACAAAACTATAAAACTCCTAAAAGATAACACAAGAGAAAAATCTAGGTGGCCTTGGATTTGGGGATGACTTTGTAGATATAACACCAAAGCAACATCTACAGGAAACAAGTCAATAAGTTGGATTGCATTAAAATTAAAAACTCTACGGAAGACAGGCAAGAGGATGAGAAGGCAAACTACAGTGTAGGAGAAAATGCTTGCAATGCATCTATCACAAAGGAAGATAGCCCAAATATACAAAGAACTCTAATTAAAAAACAAGCAAAAGATCTAAATGTTGACTTCACTAGGTGTCAAGGAAGCATATGAAAAGATGCTTCAAGTTACAAGGCATTAGGTAATGTAAATGTAAACAAGGAGATACCACTAAATACCAATTAGTAAAAGCAATATTTAAAACAATGACAACACCAAATGCCAGTGAGGGTGTGGAAGACAAAAGCTCTCCTACAATCAGTGGAGCATTCAGTTGGCATAAGACACCTAGAATCCACACAACATTCACTGCTTTGCTCATGGCAGGAGGTTCCAAATCAGCCACAAAACTTGAGAGAGAATAGAAGCGCATCTTCCTTCTCTACCAAGGAGAGGAAAGGAACAGCCACCATGTTTGTCAATTTATTTTTGTTTTCACCAATACCCATACTGCTGCGAGTTACTGAAGACACACATACGCAGCACCCACAGACACACGGGCATTGGAACCCAGCCACTCCAAATGCTGATGTAGTAATCATCTGTATTAATAACTTAGTATTTTGACTAATTCCAAGTTGATAAATATGAATATACATTTAAATATTTGGAGTCAAATTTCAAGGTCACAGTCTAATTTCAAGGTTAAATTAGAAGTTTGGTTGGTAAATATGAATTCATTTAATATGATCATATTAATATATTAATATATCGTGATAATTAATAATTATACTTAATATAGTATATAAGTATATAATTGTATTATGTGTGATATAATTATATTGCAATATTAATTATATATGTTTAATATATAATATGAAAACATTTAAATATTTGGAGTCAAATTTCAAGGTCAAAATCTAATTTCAAGTTGAAATTAGAAGTTTGGTTGGTAAATACGAAATCAGGATGAGGCCGTTTGACTAAACAGTCCTAACGAATCATCTCAGCAAAATCTGGCCATCTG
The DNA here is from genome assembly GCA_003697995.1 of Taxidea taxus jeffersonii. Classification (NCBI taxonomy): domain Eukaryota; kingdom Metazoa; phylum Chordata; class Mammalia; order Carnivora; family Mustelidae; genus Taxidea; species Taxidea taxus. The sequence goes on along the minus strand of ML105738.1, from coordinate 80,977 downwards.
TTGCACAGAATGCATTGTTCAGATGTATAATTTACAAGCATGGATTGTAGAATCTTCTCCCATGGCGAGTGGTAAAGATACATTCCCTGCTCTGAAGGTTTTATGCTCTTTGCCAGCACTAACACGTTGAACTCTTCTGTTTATGTCCACAGCATGCAAGATTCTGGTCCGCAGAAAGAATTGCTTTCAGAAAGCAAACTCTTGAGTCCTTTGTCTATTCCACTGCTCACCTGGCCTGAAGAAGATTCAAGAGGTGATCCACATCCTTTCACAAGTGAGTGTCCCAGAAGGTCTCGTGTCCCAGGATCAACTAACTTCTTACCTGGGGACAAAGGCAGGCGAAAGGCTCTTTCTTTCAAGTATGTAAGTTCTAAGAACGTTAATACATCTCTAAATTAAATAAAACTTCCTGAATTTCAAACAGGCATGAGACTTAATCTTTTCTCTTTCATTTTTCTTTGTATTTCTGGATAGTACTGGAAAGCAATATAATTCAAAACTGTACTGTAGAATGCATTACTTCTTTCCTTCATAAATCATTAACAATGCTGTTCTAACTTTTTTAAATTAAAATTTGTTTTAAGTTGCAACGAATCAAGTCTCTTTTGAGAAAAAAATGCATTTAGAGAGTTTAAATTATAACAAAAATCTGACTAGAATCTCTAGAAACAATTTAGGAATAGAACACGGCTTGTGTTTTATAAAATGAACTAAATATGCCACAAAACACATAAGAACTTTTTTATGGTGATATGTAGAGTAGAAAGGAACTATATGTACATAGTTATATATAGTTATATGCAGATTATCTTTCTTATTATCCTCTAGGATAGGCAGAATAACACACTCAATGCATATTTTATGCTTTAAACTATTTTTACATTAACAGAATATTCCACAGTTGAAATTGTCCCTTTAATTCTATACTAAATGTTTTAAGACTTAAAGTTATCCATACTCTATATGTCCATTTTAATAAGTGTTCTTTTTTTAATTTTTCATTCAGATTTAATGAACAGAGGTTCCTGGGTGACAAATGACTTCCCTTCTTTCATATCTCTGACAATGTCAAGGTCAGAAAGTATTCGGTCTAGATGCTGATGTCGTAGGAACAAAATTTATGTTGACATTGCACTGCCAGAACATGTTGTTTCCTCTATGGAAAGAGAATCATTTAAAACAATTTCTGTTGGCTGGGCATTATTTTTTCTTCCTTTTCTTTTTGTCTATTTACTTGATTTTGGTCAAGGTCTTAAAGAAAAGAAGGTTATCAGACAACGTCAATGGATATAATTCAACAATTATATGAAACGCCACTGCTAGATATAGACGGCCAAGTGGTTAATTATGATAATGCATGCTTTCCCACACTTGTTTGTAAGCTTATATAGTGTTTATTTCAAAGCAGTCCTATTTTCCAAGGACAGAGTCTTAATTGCTCAGACCATTTATGTCAATTATAATAATAAGAAAACATAAGATAATTCCTTTCAGCCCTGGGACTGAGGTAAGAACAACATCAATTTTTTCACAACACTGTCATTTCTTAGTGTATCTGCAAATGGGTTAGCTTGGATTCCAAATAAAACTCTGGGAAGATACTTTGTCATCCATATAGTGAGGTAATAAAAAATAGCCAACTTTCTTTTCTTTAGTATCTACTTTTGAGAGAACAAAAACTATCATTAACCCAATGCAGGGCTGGGTAATGCCCAAAATACATTCTGACTCTGCAATCATATTCTTCCTGGTGCATCTTACTTAGATGAAGACATAACTAGGTGAAGACATAACTAGAGGAAGAGCATAGAAGGAACACAAGCTAAGCTGCAGAGACATCAACTCAGGGTTTTAGGTGAATGCACCATCCCTCTCCTACTGTCTTCTGTGCCTTTTACAGAATATTAGGTTCACCAGGGCACATGAAGCATTGCTCTCTTCGAAAAATATGGTATTATACTGTACAGTGTCTATTAGACAACCTAAAATAGAAAACGCTCTTCAGTTAGTTATTAAAAATACAAAGAAGTAGTGGACTGAAAGGAAATGAGAGACAACAAAAGAGGTCCAAGGATGAAGATTGAATTTATTTTAAAAATAGTTGTATGTAAAATGAATAAACCTGAAACCAGTTGACCTTCAGAGCATTAGAAGTCAATGTGTCTCCCAATAACATAAAGAATAGTCCTGCATTATCATCTTTTATCTGAGCTTTCCGGTATGTGCAGGTCCATCCATGACCTCTTATACATGAAGTCACTGCTACCACTTTATACAGTTTCACATATTTTATTTGATTTTGTATTCTTGCACAAACAGGCATTTAATGAATTTCAAATTTACTGGGAATACAGAGGGAAAAAATATTTCACTTGTTATTATAATCTCTTTGATCTGCAAACCTGAGATCTACCTTCAAAATATACCATGAATTCATTCTCTTCTCTTCATCTCAACTGTTACCACCCAAAGAATCATTGCTTCTCCAACGGAGAATTATGGCTCCTGAGTGCACAAATTAGGTATTAGTACAGAATATACATTGTTAATGATGTTTTATATAACATATAAAGTCTGAAACATATAAAGTCTGAAAAGTTTTACTTATTTATATGTATAATATATAAATAAGTAATAAGTAAATAAGTAAATAAGTAAAACTTTTCAGACTTTCAGGTACAATTCCATTCTCCCACAACCAGTAGGATTATCTTTAAAAATATAATTTTGGTCACATCATGCACAAACACACGTAATTTGAGAGGCTCGCAGCTGTATTAATAGTAACAATATGCACACACTGCATATTATTCAGGTCAGAGTACCGTGTGATCTCACTCTGGTTTCATCTCCATCCTAATCTTGGGTAACCTCCCTGTTCACCTGTTTGTGCCAGTTCTTTTCCGAGTTTTTCTTAAATGTCAAATTGAGCCCTGTGTAAAGACCTTCTAATATTCACATTCCCTACCAGGAATATTGTTTCTGGACTCTCCACACTGAGGCAATCTTATTCTTAATCACAGATTAGGCACCAACTTTTTCCAAGAAGCTTTTTCTGACCAGGGCCCCCTGGTCAAACACGGAGGCAGAATGTACCAATGTAATTCATAAAATTTACCGCATTTTATAATTATATGCATGCATATCTTTCTTGGCATTTTTAATTTTATGACCCTTACCACCACCAAACACTCAACTGAGCCTGGGTCTTTCCTGAGGCAAACTCTTGAGGCTGTATTTGTTTGTTTATTTTACTGTTTAGTACCTATGCATAAATTATTCCAGGAGGATGCTTTCCTTTCCTGAGGAAAGGACATAACAGAGACTTGTTATAATCATGCATTTCACTAAAGGTGAAAGTCAAGGCAGTTTCCATAGAACATGAGAAATTCATTAGGAAAAACATCACTGTCAAACACTTAGCTCCCAGGTTATGAACTATCTGCAACTAAGTACAAATGAACTAAATTTAAGGCAATAGAAGGGTTATTATGTCCATTCCAGCATCACAGCCCAGAATATAGAAAAAAAATCCCTTTTTCTATATGTTACCATTATTTTTGTTTCTAGTCATGTGTTGATCCATGTGCTTTGAGTTATGTCATGATTTTAAGTTCACTACTTGAACTTGAGTTATTTGCTTGATTTTAAAAGTGTGAAAAATTTTAAAGTAGGTTTTAGAAAAGGAACTATTGTAGGGTCAGGTACATGATTATCTTCTCTTTGAAAATAAAATAAAAACATATGTTTACAGGGGCATCTAGGTGGCTCAGTCAGTTAAGTGTCTGCCTTTGGCTCAGATCATGGTTTTGGGGTCCTGGGATCAGGCCCCACATTGGGCTCACTATTGAGCCGAGAGTCTACTTGCCCCTTTCCCTTTGCCCCACCTCCACCCCATTCTTTCTCTCTCTCAAATAAATAAATAAATAAATAATCTTTTTTAAAAGCATGTTTATAAATAAAAAAAATAAAAATAACATAAAATAAAAATAATGTAAATTAATAAAAATAAAAAATAAATTTAAAGGAACACTTTTCACATTCTATTTGTAAGCTCCTGGTAAGCCTCTGATTCCTTTCTGAATTCACTGCAGATATCAAGGAACTAAAATCTTAAGAAGATGTTTTAAAAGTCATTGAACTTATAGGTATTTCTTTAGATGCTCTCTCAGCTCACCCATAGTTATCTTTATTTCTACTTATGAGGTGAAATTCTTTCTAACTATATCTCAAACTTCTGAAACTTACTGCTGAGAGTTGACATATGTTAGGACTGTACTGTACTATCCATACCAGGAAGACCATGTGCTTCAATAAGAAGGCATATTATTGAAGTTACAGAGACTTAGGATTTTGTCTTGATTAACATTTTGACTATAGAGTGTTATTTTTACTTCTCTGGTTTTTCATGATGATGCTAGTCTTGTTTTGATCATCCTGCTAAATATTCTGCACCTGTGAACAGCACCAGTGTGAATTAAACAACAATCATGTTGACACTGGACAGAGTGGACAGGGGATCAGGAGGAAAACTCTCCATACTATGGATGTGGCATCTTCCAATCCAGCTAACAGCATTGAACTGCCTGGAAGTGACTTCCTGCCCCTGCAGGTAGCTCCAGTACAGACAGCAAGAGTTCCCCTGGCCCCAGGGAGCCGGTGGATGAAATTCTGTTGCCCACAGGCCTGGTTTCTTGCCCCTCAACCCCCTCTGACAGCACCAGGTGCAGGAAAGTTTACTTTGCTCCTATGGGCAGAGTCAGTAGGGACCCTGTGGGAACCCTAGCAGCAGCCTGAAGATAAAGCAGATGAGAGGAGCACTTGAAGGTTTTGAAAACGAAATTTTCACTGGACCAGTAGCCTGTAAAATGAACCCAGGACCTGCAGGCCAATCTAATCAGAGTGACTACCTCCTGAAATGGGGATGTGGTAGGATCTAGAGTCTCCTAACCTAATATCAAAAATACCCAGGATATAATAAAAAAATCATCTGCCACACCAAAGATGAGGAAAACAATAACACAAATTAGAAAAATCAGCCAACAGAAGACAACACTTAGATGAATCACATGTGTGACTTATCTTGAAGGATTTTAAAACATGGTCATAAAAAAAAAAGTGCTTCATTGATCAATAACTGATCTCAAAAGAAATAAACAACTGACAACCATTTCAAAGAAACAGAAGACATGAAAAAGAACTGAATAGAAATTAGAGAACTGAAAATAAAATAACAGAAATAAAAATCTCACCAGATGAGGCTGATGACAGAATAAATACAACAGGAATGAACTGGTGGTGAGCTAGAACACAGGACAAGACCAATCATCCAGTCTGAAAACAGACAGGAGCCAACCATGAGAGCAGAAAGGAACAGAGGGGCAGGGCCCTGTGGGATAATGACAAGACAACTGATATTGTATCATCGATATCCCAGAGGGAAGGGGAAAGAGTGGGATTAAGAAAGAGTTTCAGGAAATATGGGTTGAGTTTTTTTCAAAATTTGACAGAAGACACACACACATATATATTAAATGACAGAATCTCAAACAGAACACAAACCTAAAGAAATCTGCAATAAGAGATACAACAGTTAAAACTTCTGAAAACTGATAGCAAAATAAAAATCATGAAAGCAGCCAAAGAAAAGCAACACATTACTTACAGGGAAAAACCCATACTAACATCAATAGATTTCTAATCTAAGATCTTGGATCCAAAAGAGACAATATTTTTGTTGTCTGAAACATTTTGTTGTGCTGAAAAAAATGAAATGATTCCTGCAGATTCTTTATCTAGAGGAAATACTCTTCAGGAACGAATATGGAGATACAGACATTCTTGGGTAATAGAAAGCTAAGAGAATTTTCCACTAACAAACATAGCACTAAAGAAAAGTTAAAGGAAATACTCACAATGGGAAGGAAATGGTAACACAAGACAGCTTGGAACTTCTGATAGGATAGGAAAGAGTGGAATGTGTAAAAATACACACAATACACTCATACAACATGATGATACAGGTAAGGTTGGAAGTACAAGAATGGAAAAAGATGGTGCACCTGGGTGGCTCAGTGGGTTAAGCCGCTGCCTTCGGCTCAGGTCATGATCTCAGGGTCCTGGGATCGAGTCCCGCATCGGGCTCTCTGCTCAGCAGGGAGCCTGCTTCCCTCTCTGCCTGCCTCTCTGCCTACTTGTGATCTCTCTCTCTGTCAAATAAATAAATAAAGTCTTTAAAAAAAAAAAAAGAATGGAAAAAGATATACCATGGGAAAAGTAATGGAAAAAAAAAAAACAAACCAAGAGTGGGTATTTGAATATCAATCTAGTAGACTTCAAAGTAAAATTACAAGGGACAAAGGGTGACAAAATATAATGACAAAAGGATCAATCCAGCCAGAAGAAATAGTGGCATAGTAATCTAAACCCAGAACTACAAAATATTTGGAACAAAACCAGATACATTTGAAAGGTGGAAAAGACAAATCTACAATTACAGTTGGAGGCTTCACTTTCAGGGAAGACAAGGACCAGCAGGCAGAATGTCAGTGAAGTTATAGAAGAAGTACAAAGATTGGCAACAACAAAATGTGACATACAGAACTCTCCACCCAACAAAAGCAGAAAACACATTTCCTCAAGCATCCATGGAAAATTCACCAAAATAGACAATTATCCTCGGTCATAAGACACAATTCAACAAATTTTACACATTTCAAGTTATACAGAGCATATCCTCTAGCCATAATAGAATACAACTAGAAATCAAAACCAGAAAGAGAACAGGAAAATGTGCAAACACACGGAAAATAAACAACGCATTTCTAAATAATGCCTGAGTCAAATATAAAGCCTTATAGGACATTAAAAAATACACTGATGAAAACAGAACTACAATATAACAGAATTTATGGGTTGCAGTTAAGGTAATAATAAGCAAAAGTTTTATAGCATTAACCGTTCACTTTAGAAAAGAGGAAAGGTCTCAAGTTAATAATTTAAGATCCTACTCAAAGGAAACAAAGAGCAAAATGAACATATAATAAGCAAAGCAGAAATGTAGAACATTGATAAAAATAGAGAAAATCAATAAGAGGTTGGTTCTTCAATAAAGTTACTACTTGCTAAAACTCCAGCAAAATTGACAAAGGAAAAGAGAGATGATATCAATATAAGGACTGAAATAGAAGATATTACCACAGATCTTACAGATATCAAAAGAATAAATATAAAATAATATGAGTATGTTTATACTCATAAATTTGACAATTAAAAATATTCCCCATATTAAGCTTACTACTTCTTTAACTACCATCTACCATAATCAAAACAGTGTGGTATGGTGGCAGCAAGACACACAGATCATTGGCATCAAATAGAGAACCCAGAAGGAGATCCACTCAAATACACCCAATTGATTTTTCATTAAGGTGAAACAGGCATCCAGTAGAGGAAAGACAAAGCTTTCAACAAAAAATTTAACATCTGCAGGTTAAAGAGAAAGTAAGTGACCCTACCTAATCCTCACATCTTATAGAAAAATTAAATCACAGTTGATCTCAGATTTATATTTATATTTAAGATGCAAAACTAGAGGTCCTGGGTGGTACAGTCAGTTAAGCATTTGACTGTGGGTTTCAGCTCAGGTCATATCTCAGGGTTGTGAGACTGAGCCCATCAGGCTCCACATTCAGTGGGAGTCTGCTTGAGATTCCCTCTCCCTCCACCTCTGCCTCTTGCCCCTGTGTGCATGCTTGCTCTCTCTAAAATAAATAAGTATTTTTTTTTTCAAAAATGTAAAACTAAAAAAATAACATGTGAGTAAAAAGCAGGAGAAATTCCTCAAATTTAGGGCAGGTGAATTGGTTGTAGACATTACTATTATTGTTGTTACTATTATTTGGTCTGTGAAAAACTCTGTTAAGAGGAAGAAATGACAAGGTACAGACTGGGGGATAATAATTTCATACCATTTATTTAACATAGGACTTGTGTCCAGAATCTATATGGATCTCCCACAATGTAACAGGAGGAAGATCTAATTAGAAAATGTATAACAGACATGAACAGATATTTTAATCAAATGGCAGACAAACATATAAAAAATGTCCAATATTACTATGCAAATGGAAATTAGGAGTGCAATTAGAAATAACTACACTCCTATCAGAAAGCCTAAATTAAAGGTAATGAGAACACCATATGCTGATAAGGATGTGGGGAAATGAGATCACCATCCATTCCTAGTGGGAAGGTAAAATGGAACTCTCGGATACAGCTTAGCACTTTCCTAGAAAATCTGAACATGCAACCACCCATACATTTTAGCAATTGCTCTACTGAAATGTTTATTCCAGAGAAATGAAAACTGATCTGACATAAGTCTCTACATGAATGTTAATAGCAGTTTCCTTTGTGATAGTCCCAACCTGGAAACAACTCAGGCATCCTTCAATGAGTGAGCAGGTAAACTGTGATACATCCAAACCATGGAACAGAACACAGATAAGCAAAATGACTTGGACAGATTGCAAGCCTATTTAATACTTAACTTTTTAAAAAAGCAAAAACTGGGGCACCTGGGTGGCTCAGTTGGTTAGGTGACCAACTCTTGATTTTTGGCTCAGATACGATCTCAGGGTCATGATATGGAGCCCTGTGTTGGGGTCCACACTCAGCGCAGAACCTGCTTGAGATTTTCTGTCTCCTGCCTTTGCCCCTCCCTCTGTCCCTCCCTCCATTTACATACGCTCTCTCTTTAAAAAATAAAAGTAAAGTAAAAATCTTAAAAAAAAAAAACCCAAGAAATCCTAAAAGTTTACATACTGTAGGACTGTCCTCCTGCAAAAATCTTGAAATAACAAAATCACAGAGATGGAGAACAGAATAGCAATTGCCAGGGCTTAGGGAAGGAGTGGGGCAGTGTGTGGGGAAATGAAGGCAAAATATAGGGAGCTGTGAGGGGATGCATCTATTCTCCATCCTGAATGTACACACATAACTACATTTCATGTGTGTTCACACACCATGCAAATAGGAATGTATGTAAAGTCAGTGAAATATGAATACACTCCATGTCAGTTTCCTGTTTTTAATATTATACAATAGTTATGGGAGATGTTACTGGTGGATAAACTAGAGGGACAAGGAACATCCCTGTACAAAACAGTTGCTCCTCATTAATTTATAATTGTTCCAAATCAAAAGATAATACATTCACTAAAAAAAATTATATATATACACTATGTATATATGTATGTACATAATATATATATATACACTATGACATGTAAAAATAATATGAAATGGATCAAATTTTAAAAGGTATTAATTAGTTATATGTTATGATATGTAAAAATGAGATCAAAGGCTGAGTGTAAAACCTATTACATCTACAGGAAAATTGAGAAAAAATGTTTTAACTTTGGGTCAAACAGAAAACATAAACCATTAAAAATGATCTATTTTGATAAACTAATATTCATTTAAATTTATAAAATTTACTTTTCAAATGATATAGTTAGGGCAAGAAAAACATGAAAAATGAGATAGAATATATTCAAAATACCTACCTGGTAAAGGATCTAACATACATATAACGCATGTACTAATATAATAATCTATAATAACACACATACCTGCACAAACACACATATATAGATATATATTTGTTATATCAAAAATATGTGATGACAGGGGCACCTGGGTGGCTCAGTGGGTTAAGCCTCTGCCTTGGGCTCAGGTCGTGATCTCAGGGTCCTGGGATCAAGCCCTTCATCAGGCTCTCTGCTCAGTGGGGAGCCTGCTTCCCCCTCTCTCTCTGCCTGCTGCTCTGCCTACTTGTGATCTCTTTCTCTGTGTCAAATTAACAAATAAAATCTTTAAAAAAAAATGTGATGATACTTTAACCAAAAAGAAACAAGTAACAGACAATGAGGTGAAAATATATTGAAAATAATTAGTGATTAAGGTAAAGGAAATTAAAGTCACTATTTGATACCAGTCATACCTATCAGAATGGCCAAACTAAATAAACTAATCAAACCAAACCACACCAAAACCAAACAACAAACAACTAAACAACTAAAAGTCTAGCTAACAAGAGTAAGTACTGGAGAGGCTATAGAACACCTAAAACTCTCATTTCAGGCAAAATGCTAAAGCCATTTTGGAAAATAATTGGACAGCTCTTTAAATGAAGATACAGGGGCAGCTGGGCGGCTCGGTCAGATAAGCATCTGCTTTTGGCTCAGGTTATGATCTTGGGTCTGCAGGATTGAGTCATTCATTGGGCTCCCTGCTCAGCGGGATGTTTCTCCCTCTTCCTTTGCCCTTATCCCTACTCCCATTTGTTTTCTCTCTCTCTTTCCCTGTAATGAATAAGTAAAATCTTAAAAAAAAAAGATACTTACAATATAACCCAACAACCCCACTGCTGGTTTATTATTCTCGAAAAGCGACAATATATGTCTATAGAAAGACTTGTGTTGGAAAAAGAAAAAAAAAGTTCATCAACCTGTGGATGGATAAACAAATGTAGAATATTCTTAAACGAATACCATTCGGTAAATAAATAAATAAGCAAATGAATAAATGAACAAATAAAACTGATATAATCAACAAAATGAATATATCTCAAAAGCATTACTCTAGGTTCAAGAAGCCAAAGACAGGAGGATTTGTACTGTGTGGTTCAATTTATGTGACGTTCTTTTTCTTTTTTTTTAAGACTTTATTTATTTATTTGACAGAGATTACAAGTAGGCAGAGAGGCAGGCAGAGAGGGGGTGGGGGGGAAGCAGGCTCCCCGCTGAGCAGAGAGCCCTATGTGGGGCTCCATCCCAGGATGCTGGGATCATGACCTGAGCTGAAGGCAGAGGCTTTAACCCACTGAGCCACCCAGGTGCCCACCAATTTATGTGACATTCTGAGGAAAGAGGCAATATTCGAGGGATGGAACAACAGTTGTTCTAAAAGGAGGCATTAAACAACTCTAGTATATTGGAAATACTATCTTGATTGGGGTGGTATTTACAGCTGAAAATGTTTGTTAACACTCACAGAACTGTATGCCTAGAAAGGGTGATTTTCATCAGATGTAAACGATACCTCAAATTCCGGGAGGAATGGCTGTGAGGTATGTAAGCCGTACATTTCCCAGAGGCCAGAGCATAAGTGTCTGCCAACAGATATATACACATGTATTTGCTGCAGCGTGGGAGACCCGGATGTAGTGGGGACCTCACAGTGATCTACGGCTGCATCCTCACCAGCAAGAGAGCCCAGTGGAGTCCAACACCAAGACAGGGGGGGAAGAAGACCAACAGATTACTCCTGTGAGTGTGACCCCTTTCCTAAGCTCACAAGTCACAAAAGCCTAGGGGAGCTAAGGTTACCTTTTTCCCACAGTTGAAGAACCCTGAATGAGTAACAGCTTAAAACTCTAGAAAAAAACAATCTTTCCTCTATTAACCTTCCACATCCTCTGGAAGACATATTTACTTACGAGCACATGTCCAAATAATGGACTATCAGCTCTTGTTTTCAGGTTTACCGAAACAAACAAAACAGAAACAGGTGTGAGAAAACAGGATTTATAGAAAATTCTGGACGGCATCCTGAAACTTGTTTTCCTGGTAGCATTTAAAGACTACCTCAGAACGCATTCCATAGCCTCGTAATAGCTTAGTAAACACCTCCAGGCAGATGCGTTTCTGTTGTATCAAAACGTTTCCACCCTGCTGGTGTAGCCCTCTGAACAAGCATGGGGAGGAAGTGCCAGCGTGTGTCACGGCACTGGTGTTTTGAAGGGAATTGGGCTTGGTAATAAGCCTTTCAAAGCAGCCAATACAGGGTAATACCTGATCCTCTCTTTTTTCGTTTTGAATCTGTCAAATAAATATCCAGCCTGGAAAGTCTTGCCTATCATTTCTGTTGAATGAAGGACTCCTTCTGAATCTTTCAGATAGCACGTACTTTGTGTCCCATCCCCTAACCCTTCTCTTCAATCCCCAAACCGCGACGTTAGCAGCTCCTTTTAAACCTGCCTTTCTCAGGGCACTGGATATACCACAGTACGGTTAGTTACACTTAATCCTCTGCAATCACAGTGATTTCTTACTGTTAATAGGGTCATCTTTTCTAGTTTTATGAACATTGGACGGTAATTGACACCTAATGTTCATATTTGCTATACTTAAAATCTCATAATTTATTTTATTTCTGATCTAAGTTATTTCTACTCTGCCAGTAAAAATTAAAATTGATTCTAGGAGCAACACGTAGAAGGAGGGTAATTCTCAGTACTTTTGCCTGGATTGGAAGAAAAACTGTTGCCACAAACTACATCCAGGAGCTTGTTAAAGATCTGCTGCTTCTATTGTTCTTATTCCTAAGAGATCTAAATAAGGCTTGAATTATAGTTCCACAATCAATGGGCTATAATAATAAAGTCAGCTCTTCTCATTTACACCAGCTTTTCTGCAAAGGGATATTCTTTGAAGGTGGGAAGAGGAAGGTGTCGAAGAAGCTGCTGGGTCAATTATTTGACCACATTCTGCACAGGGCACAACAGGAGATCATTCCAGAGCAAGACTTCTCAGGACTGAACAGTAGTCGTGCCTTAATCAGTTAGCAAATAGCACAGACTTATCTCTCCATGAGAGGGAAGAAGAACTAACTAATTGGGCAGATGGCTCTGATTCCTAGCCCACAGCTTGGTTTATGTGCAGATAAAGTAAATTACCATTTCTTCTACATTCTTTGAGAAAAATGGGAGTAGATTTTCTTGGCCCCTAGGTCCCTATCTATTTATTGTGAAGCCTGACCACTCCACTGTGTTTGCCCATGTCCTGGGCCTTGCACATCAGGCTGTCTGGGTCACCCTCAAGGTACAGCTCTGCACCTTCTAGACCACACTGCAAGTCTCAGTGTTACCCCTTATGGTGGTTCCACTTCTGTTGCTTTTTAGCTTCAGGAAGGATGGCAGACCTAGTGTCTCACCATATCCACAGGTGCTCATGCTCATGGGTCCCCCCTGAGAGAGTGGTGTAGAGAACACCTGAGTCCCATCTTGTTGACACCGGGCGAGCTCAGGAGACCTAGACCATGAGGTCATACGTCAGTGTTACTGCTCTGCAGTGGTTCATAACTCCTTCCCAGGACAGCACTAAAGACTGCAAATCACTTGCTGCTGTATCCGGCCAATGCTCAGTTCCTTGGATAATATTCCAATGTCACTGAGCTAGCATTTGAAACATTTATAAGTATGAAGGCAGTCACTATGGATGCACCCCGTTAATTTAATTAACTCCCGTTCAATAATGTACTCCTTTAACACATGCTTACTGAACACTTCCTGTGTTCCAGCTATCCGACCATGCAGCAGAGCTGCAGAAAGGCATGCACTATCTCCTTGAAGAAGCACCCTAGAAACCAGTCCTTCTGGTTGCACACAGAACTGCATTCTTCCTAAGTTTCAGACATGAATTCCTGAGGCCACAGAGATGCTGCTGCTCTGATCAGCCCACAGGGACTACGTGTCCCACCAGCCATGCTCGGTACACAGGCACCATCTGTCCAAGAAAGTCACTTCAGTTAACGGAAAGCTACAGGCAACCCAAACTCATCTCAGACTTGCCCAGACCTTTCAGAGGGGCAAATAGCTATGTTACCTGTGTCTCTGTCTGTCCCTCTGTGTGTGTCTGTGCATGTGTCCATTTTTCTTGTATAGCAAATACTTGATCAGAAATTCTTCTGACAGTTTCCTTGACATGAAAAAAATAATAAAAATAACTCATTTTTAAAAGGTAACAACTGACTTTGAAAAGAAACTAACAAGAAAACATTTTCTGATTCCAAAACTTATTTGTCAGGAACACACTTCCCTCCCAGGCACAGTTTTTTTTAAGGTAATAGGAAAAAAAATACAATTTACCTAGAGAAGTTATTGTATGTTGTACTAACTATCATCCAAGCTATTAATGTTAATATAAACTTTTCATTTTGATTGTTAGTAATGGGGCAATAAAATTCCACAAAAAGAAAACTGAAGGATGTAAATAGATTTCATTTGCATATAATGGCAAATAGACAATTTCCCAGAAAGTATGAACAATATTTCACTGATTGCAATTAGGACAAGAATCCCATCAAAATCCTGTAGTTTATATCACCCTGGAGATAGTGGCCATACCAAAAAATAAAGAAAGCAAAGGAAATACGACCTTCCATATTATCCTTGTAATAACCTATTGTGAATTATGCTTTGTAATTAAGGAAGACTCTGTTTGCTGTGGGTTACAACCCGTGGGAAGGAAGCATTGGAAAGAAAGCCCAGCCATACACTGAACTATAATAATCTGTTCAATAGGATAAAATAAATAAGAGGCTCTATATTAAACTAGATGCTTCCTTTTGTTCTCAGGAAGTGTCATACCTTTATGTCTATGAAAGTATTTTAGGTAAATTGAATTGTGTGTCGAAACTGAAGTTGACAGATGGCCTCTTTTCTGTATCACACACACAGAGCTGGCCTATTAGATCATCTGTTGTGTTTAAAAGCCCTCCTTGCTTCCAATGAACACAGCCTGTGCGTTCATTCAGTCCATGTTCTAAGTGCTGTTGAGATGAGGACCTCTCTCCTAACTGAAATGAACCCAACTGCCTGTCAGATGGGGTCAACTACTCATATTAAGATACTTCTGTTCTTTGAAAGTTTGCTTGTTGTTTTTGTTTTTGTTTTTTTTTTAACAAAAAACACGTTTGCTAATACACATCAAAATACTTCATTCATTTTTGTGTTTTTGTTCTTATCATGGAAACTCTGCTTCAATTATCTCATATATTGAAGGTTAGAGTTAACTCGCAAGTGTGTAAATGTGAACATTTTTGATAGAGGAATTTTCAGCACAGAAGCGCAGGCTTTTCACATATAGTAGTGGTGCTTCCCTCACCAAGGGAGACAGACTCCCTTCTATCATACCCCTCTGCCCTGCCTGAGAGCAAATGGAGGATACAGCACACTGATCCTCATCTACAGGCCCAAGATGGATCAGGGAAAACAAGTGAGTGTCTCCCCCAGCAGGACGCACATCCATGGAATCCCTTCCGTGGTCAGTGTAAGCTTCATGCCAAGCTTTCAGCACTTCCGCTGCTCTAGGGCGTTTACTTTGAAAGGGTTCAAAGAGAAGAATTTGTAGTCCATTAGGCAGAGAGAGAAAGAGAGGGTGGAGGGGTGCACACTTGCACCTAGTGTTAAACAAGACAAGGGCCAATGGTCGGTCCTCTTGCATGTGCCGGATTCTGGCCCCTCCAAGTGCCATCCATGCCAAGGATCCATCACAGCATCTTACTGGGTTCATCCAATCTACCACCAACTGCTTTTGGACCCATATTTCTGAAACACCAACCTAAACCTTCAAAATGAGTTTCCAGTTCACCTATGAGTAGGGTCAAGAGAAATTTTTTTTTTCCTTATGAAGAAAAGACCAGGTGTCTCAATTGTGTATTCTGTACAACATGAGGTTTGGGTTGCATTTCACTCAATGTACACAATTTCCATCCTTTTAACATACTCGCCCTCCCCCTGCTTGCTATGTGGCATGATTCTGAGAGTCTTATCAGCTAGATTAGCCCCTTCAGAAGTCATTCTTGCTTGCTTCAGCCTCTCAAGAAAGGATTGTGTGGGGCGCCTGGATGGCTCAGTGGGTTAAAGCCTCTGCCTTCAGCCCGGGTCATGATCCCAGGGTCCTGGGATCGAGTCCCGCATGGGGCTCTCTGCTGGGTGGGGAACCTGCTTCCCTTTCTCTCTCTCTGCCTGCCTCTCTGCCTACTTGTGATCTCTATCTATCAAATAAATAAATAAATAAATCTAAAAGAAAAGAAAGAAAGAAAGAAAGAAGGATTGTGACCGCCCTGTTCTTAGCATTTGACTTCTAATGCAGGCCCACTTTGCCTAAGTGTCATCAGTCTGATAAAGAGTCAAAGAAGTCAGATTATTTTTTTAAATGATGGCTCTATCCCAGGAAATGTGTACATCTATAATAAATGGTCTCTTCTGGTAAAATTTCTCTAGCTATATCCTATAAAACCTCTAAATTTTCATGCAAGCACCTGCTAAGCCTTGCCACATTATTTTGTGTTTTTATGGCTATTACTTAGACACAAATGAAGAACTTGACATTCACTTCAGTTATATTATTCTATTTTCAATCTTGGTATACTCTGTCCATAAATCAGGTCTGTTTAGATATTTGATGACCTGATTTATTAACTACTATCTATTCCTGCAGGCTTCACATTCCCTGAAATTCTGTGCCATTGGTGTTGTTCATGTAAATCATTAATAAAATGACAGAACTTTATCCCAGGTGTGGATCACACCATGGGCACTGGGTAGAGCTCTCCTGTCCACTCAGGCCCAGTGACTAGTGATAAGTGTTGCATAGAGACTCTCTCCTGAAGGAAAAGGAGGCAAATAAAAGTGAAAAATGTAGAGGAGAATACAGGGCTCATGCACACCGTGGAGCCTTTTTCAAGCCTCACTTTTCTTTCACACTTAAGGGCAAGAAATGGTCTTAGTTATATTTAGGCAAGAAATTTCAAGTATTGAACCATAATATCCCCTGAAAGATCTCTTTTTTCAGGGGCCTCCATAAAGTCTCAAAATTTAGTTTAGTTTTTGTTTTTTGGGTTTTTTTTTTTAAGATTTATTTTTTTATTTTAGAGAGAGAGAGTGCACGAGCAAAAGGAAGGGCAGAAGGAGAGAGCAAGGCAGACTCTACACCGAGCAGGGAGCCCAAGTGGGGCTCGATCCTAGGAACCTGGGATCAGGATCTGAGCCACACAGGTGCCCACATGTGGCTTTAATATCTATGGAATCACAGCCACCAGCAGGAGCAGCACCTTCCCTCCTGACCTGGTGCTATTCTTATTTGCCTAGTACACTGAATTTGTGGCCATCTACAATGTGCGCACAGACAATCATATCTGTCTGTTGGCACTCTGGACACTGATTTCACAACACCACAGCTCTCTGAGTTTCTTTCTAGGTACCCGCATCCCGTTCCATGTTTCTTAAATAACTCATTTATCTCTGGGTCATGACAGAGTGTCTGAGTGGGCTTACTACTTTCCAGGATCTGTTCTAGAGCTGCTCCAAGGACAATGAGGAAACTGTTGAAATTCTTAATGAATAATTAAGCGAGAAAATCCCCCCACCTTATTTATTAAAAATATGAGTTCAGGGGCACCTGGGTGGCTCAGTGGGTTAAGGCCTCTGCCTTTGGCTTGGGTCGTGATCCCAGGGTCCAGCATGTGCTCTCTGCTCAGCGGGGGCCTGCTTCCCTTCCTCTCTCTCTGTATGCCTCTCTGCCTACTTGTGATCTCTGTCTGTCAAATAAATTAATAAAAATCTTTAAAAAAATATGAGTTCATCTTCCATCTGTCTGTCCTTTCTAAGAGGTCAACTGAATAATGCTTCCCAATATTTTGACCCCATTTCTAGAGTATGATAGACATTCAAATTAATTTTCCCTTTCAGAGTGTTAATGGCTTGTGAAATTGGACTCAGTGAAATAGTCTGGCCAGTAATATAAAAATTTCCCTCCCATCCTAACTGTGTGAATGACAGGCTTTCCTCTGTTTAAAAGATGTGTGATTTGTACCTAGAAGGATCTCATAAGGGCAGAAAAAGAAGAGCCACTTAGAACTTTTATTATTCAAATAGGAGAGCTCAGATTAGAATAATGAGCCAAAAGTAGAAAAAAAATCCAATCAGAGATCTAAATAACAATAACCTTAAGGATTGCACCGTCACTGTAATAATGTCAGCAACAACACATTCCTACCTTTTCCGTGTCTTTTCCTTAAAAAGAAGAAAAAACATTCAGATATGTCTTAGTTATTCATTCAATATCAGCATGAAGTGACAGGCTGTATGTAAAAGCATTTCCATTCTATAGAAAAAAAAAACTAACAAAAATGAGGTACAAGAAATTGTTCTCAAAGGAAAAAAAAAAGCACACCAGCCTGCGACCTCCACACGAAATTGCTCTGTGCTGGAAGGAGATTTCTTAATTTGCACAACATCATGCAAATCAAATGAATATGGAGCAAAGGAGCTGAGATTTTCAAATTTTGGTGCTAATAGCTGGAAGATTGAGAAGCTGAAAGAGAATTTTATCAGAATTAATATTTTATATCAAATTCAAATTACTTTTCCTAAGGTACCTCACAACTACCAGCTAAAGAAGACCTTTTTATGAGTGGGCAGTCTCCCCAAACAGTAATTGTTCCTAGTTATAAATAATGCAGCTAGATGTCTCTGTGCTTGAGAATGCAAGAGTTAACCCAATGTAATTCTTCCCAGAAAAGCATTTCTGCAATCTTCCAGCGGAAACGGGAAGAGGGGCTGTTACCACGTCCCTTCAACGGGGCTCTTCTGACACAATCCAGGCAGAAACTAGCGGAAATACAATATTTGCGTTATCTTAATTACTGTTAGCATTGTACTGGCTCTATCTATGACGATCTAGTTCAGATTGGGCAAATGTGAATGACTGAAAAATAAATAAGTAATCATATGAAAATAGTTCTCTCCACCATATGATCATATGGACTCCTTCTCAGGGTCCTTTCTCCTCTCCTGCCTCCAATTCAGCTCAAATACTCAACAGGAGACATAGAGTTCTGAATGCAACCCCTCTGAGCCCCGCCAGTGGGCACAGAGCTCAGCCATATAGGTCCAGCACTAGTGATGACCATGTCATGAACCCCAGCAGGAAATTAATAACAGCACTGCCTCATCAACGAACGCTAGGTAACAAGCAGCAGGAGTTTCCAAAATGAGGAGACTCAACCAGGAGGCACCTGGCTGGCTGAGGTGAGCACCTTAATTAGTACCACTGCTGTTATTTGCTGTAGATCATTCAAATTATGAGACAATTACAAAAATGAACCTGCCTCCTCAAATTCGCATGGGCGCATGTATTATGATTAGTACACCAATGGGATGCCCTTAGGGACCGAAAAGGGGAGGGCTGGGAGGCGGCCATGAGAGACACCTGCCATGAAGAGAGCTTACTTCCTTTAGTGAAATGGTTGCAACCAGAGGCACTTAGAAGATTTTTAACACCTTTACTCCAACTGAGGCACTTTCTCCTCCTTGGTAGATAGACGTACATGTGCACGCACACACACACACAAACACACACAGGCAAACACAAACACAAGCACACACATACACACATACACATGTAATTCCTCATTCAGAGACCATTTGGTGAATACCTTACATATGGCAGGCACATTCCCATGTTCTTTTGCTGGGAAATAAATGAGTAAAGAAAGATAATTGTTTTTTGAATGTCACAGTCATATTACCTATTACTTTATTCCACAGGTTAATTAATGAAAACAATCAGCATTCACTCATCTTAGACATATATTTTATGGTACATTTTCCCTCTACAGACTTACCTTATGTAGTACCTTCCAACCTCATTTAAACCATACATTCTTTTTTCTTTTTTTTCTCTTTTCTTTTTTTTTTTTTAAGAGATTTACTTATTTATTTTGGGGGGGTGCAGAGACAGAGAGAATCTCAAACAGACTCCCTGTTGAGCATGGAGCCCAATGTGGGCACCTGAGGCAAACCAAGAGTCAACAGACTGAGCCACTCAGGAGCCCCTAAACCACACATTCTATAATATATTCTGCCTGTGAATTTAGTTACTGGTATCTTCAATAGAAAAATATAACCGTTAGTAAGAACAGAAATCAGCATTTATTTCACGTTTACTATGTACAAGTTCTGTGCACATGTATTATTGATTCAGTCAGCAAATGGGGTGTTTAATGGTGTAGTCAGTCTTTCCTTCTACTATGAGAGGATAATGATAACACTGAGGTGAAGATTTTCATCTGATGAGTCTTGAGGGAGCTGCTACCTATAATGCTCTCCCAAACTCATGCACGGAACAAATCAATAGTTTATCAGATTTCCTTTCTCCATCTCTCAATATCTTTCTTAAAAATAGAAAAAAATAAAAAGAATTAAAATTAATAATTGTTTTGTTGCATCCTTTGTAAAATTACAGATGAGATCCAAATTATAAACAGCCCCTTTGGGAAGTAATAATTTTTTAAACTCCATGTAAATTTTTATAATGGTTCGTTTTAGGTAATTTAAACACAGATTAAGATAGGGTGCGTTTATCCAGTTTTCCCGATTAAGAATGTATGCTTGTTTATCTCCCTGCTTCTTCTTCTCCATTTTTCAAGTATCTCTGTCACCATCCCTTGCTTTTCTCCTGATCTGCCTCTCCTCTCTCTGCCACCCCATCTCTTTGCTCTCTGTGCCATATTTCATTCTACCACCCCGTCTTGCTCCTTCTCTCTGATTTGCTCAGAATTTTCTCATCGATAAATATACCAGTAACAAAACTCAAAAAATTTTTAAAAATCACAGTATCAGTAGAAATGTAAAACAAGAATGACTAGTAATGATTTGAAGCACATACTTGGGGAATTTTTTATCATTTAAAAATGGTATTAGATAAGAGAAAAATCTACCAAATTTTGTTATTCCAAACTGGTTCAGGTGTCAATTAGGGACAAGCATGCACACAAAGCACAAAAATACACATAAAAATACATGCATGGAACAATTCTGTCATAGTTTCCTGGGTCCAGAAATCAGAAATGTCTTAGCTGGATCTTTCTAAGAGGAGGTCTCTTATGTGCCTATAGTGAAGCTGTCAGATGGGGCTACGGTCATTTGAAGGCTTGATGGGGGAGGCAGTATCCGTGACCAAGCTGGTTTACTCCAAAGGGAAGCTGAGGCTGGAGGACATCAGGAGTCCTTGGTTCCCCTCTACATAAACCCCGCTGCAGGTACCTGAATCTTTTCATCACATGGTGGCTGGCTTTGCACATGAGCAATCCAAGAGATCTGCTTTAGATACTGCTTGATATCTACAGCATGAATGACCCTAAGAAGCTATTCACATTGCCTAAAATCTTGCTGAACAAATAGTTTCTGCCTCAGTTCCACAAGGAGACAGTGGGGATACAATGGAAAAGGAGGCCAGGATGTGAGGACATGTTTTACAATGGGGTCTACACCTTGTAGATCACTGTCTCCCCCACAGAATCAGAATATCTTGAATTCATACCACATTCATAGCAATCAGCATGAGATTAGGACAGACAGTGCTCACGCACATAGGAAAGATCCCACGAGGACATGGTGAGAAGACGGCCACCTACAAGCCAGGAGGGAAACTACAGAATGAAAGCAGCCATGCTGACATCCTGAGATTCGACTTCTACCCTCACAACTGTAGAAAAGATAAATTTTTATTGTTTAAGCCACCTCGTCATGGTAGGTGGTACTTTATAAGCCTTAAAAATAATACAAATAGCATTACAATAAGTCAACTGACAGCAAGAACAGCCAATGGAATTGGGCAAACAAAAAAGTCAAGAGAAAAAAAAGTCAAGAGATACAACAAGATTCAAACAGGTAACACGCAGCATTTTGTTGTTTCCTTCCATGGCTATTTCACGTAAGTATCTATCTGAGTGTGCTTTTTACGTGTTTATGTATAACACAGCATATTCCTTTGGTCCTGGTTTCAACTCTTAAAGAAGAGAGCCAAGGAGACTTAGGGTAGAGATCGTAGCAAGTATAAAAGCTACAGACTCCTTCTTAAACTTCACCCTTATGACAGCCTCTCCATGCGTCATATAGCCCAAAGGCAAGCAAGACTCAGCAATAGGAGCTAAACGAATAACTAAGTAGTAGAACATGAAAAATACCATATGGCCTGTTTATCAAACACATGCATATACGTGGGCATGCATGTGCATGCGCACACGCACACACATAACACACACACGTGCGTGCACACACACATACACACAGCTATCTCCAGAACAGTGAAAGACTGCCTTCTGCTACTCCCAAATGAAAAATGTAGTTGATGTTTCTTACTTTATGTCTTCCTTCATTTCCCAGCTTTGTCACATTATTAGACATCATTGCACTATCTTTGACATTCAGGGCTTGCCTCACCATACTTCTGCCTTTCCTGACGATAATTCAGATAGTATTTTCTATTTGTACTCTTCCTCTCTATACCAAGATCCGTGTTCTATTCCCAAAATGTACTTTTGTAAAAAACGAGAAGTTTATTAAATTAATGGAGTATAATTTATATTAAATCTCCGAAGGAATATGAATAAATTGCCTCCCAAGGAAGGGTCCTTCCCTAGAAAAGTCATTAATTTAAAAGAATTCCTTTGAAAGTGGGCATGTTATAAACCAGGTAAATTTCATATTATACACTCTTGGAGAAGTTCCCTTGGGTACTCACCAATTATAGGCTACCTAATCACCTGTCTGTATAGTTAAAATTAATGGTGCTTCCCCAAACTTCTTTTGTCTTATTATTGTCAGCAGCATTTTCTGTACAATATTTTGAGACTATAACTGTAAATGTCAATTTACTACTTTGGAGTAAAGTTTTTTTTGTTTGTTTGTTTAAATCCTCACCAGTGAGAGGTAGTTATATTTTATTACCCTATTATTTTTTGTCTTAGGTATTCAAATTTTCTGTGATATTTTTGAAATTTCTGTTTCAATAATTCTAGTATTTAAATATCAGGCACCAAGTAAACTTTCCTAAGTTTTGAAAAATAACATTTTAAGTTTAGGAATAATTTTCAGTTAAGACATTGAAGAAAAGACAAGGAAAATAACTCCTACATGTGAATATGCAGTTTGAGGTTACCATTTCATACTTAAAATTTCCATAAACTCTTGCTGTTTCAGGAAGAAAAACTGACTTCCAGTTGGCATATCCTATCTCCTTTCCTATTGTCCTCCATACTATTCCTTAGGAATAAGTTGTTACTATAAAGCATTTTCTACTTATATGTAAAAATTCATTTTTGAAAAAAATACACAGGAATCCTTACAAGTGCTGCAAAATCAATTTAGAAATTCAAAATGAACTGATTTATTGCCTACAGAAAAAATATCCATCTGAATTAAAAAAAAATTTATAATATATACAAAAATCTACCCTCAAAATTCTTAAAAATTATTGTAATACATATAGAAAAATGGAATCTGTGCTTCTGGAGAAAATACAATCTTTTCCAAAGGGTAAGCACAGTTTCCACCTCTAGATTTGGTTTTATAAAAAAAATAAATGTTTTTGGGGCCTCTCAGTAGCTTAGTTGGTGGGGCGGCTGACTCTTGAATTTGGTTGAAGTCATGATCTCATGGTTGTGAAACCAAGCCCTGTGTTAGGCTCCATGCTCAGTGGGAAGTCTGTCTGAGAGTCTCTCTCTTCCTCTCTCTTTGCCCTTCCCCGTATGTCTCTCTCTCTCCCTAAAATTAATCTCCTTTTTTGAAAATTAAATATTTTAACATGAAAAAATAATCACAAGAAACATCTTTATCCTGTTTTGTATTTTCCAGACTTGCAAATAGATTATCTTGCATTCTCTAGTCAATGGTTCACATGTATTCTACACCAAGCAAATGAAAATTGATAACATCTCCATGGCCAGGTCCCTGTGGGCACGGAGACACAAATACAAATACTACAGGCATCTGGGACTTTCACTTGCTTTCAATCCCTAGAGATGTAAGCAACATTGCACTTCTATGCATTTATATTTATCTAATTTAGGCATACAAAACCAATTTAACCCATACTTTGAAGGAGTAAGAAAGAAATTTTGAGGAACTTTTTAAAAGTAAAATATAATGACCATGTTAAAATAGTATTTCATGGAAATGTACATAAGTGAAAGGAAAGTGAGTTCTCTACAAAAACAACCAGGGAGGGGGGGGGGGGCAATAAAGGGGAAGAAATACCAGTTTGGACTCAATTTCTTATTTCAACATCACTAACTGATTTCTGATCATTGGGATTCAATGCTCATGGTTATATATTACCTTCAATGACTGTGTGCCTCCCTGGAATCACTTCTAAGAAATACCTATGTGGTTTACATGTGTTACATTAAAGAGAAACATGTCAAGGTCAATGTTTATTAAGACATTCATTTATTCATGCATCTGCCATGCATCCCTGTGTCCATCCTACACCTTTCTACTAGCCAACTTCCTTTATCCTGAAATGACTCCCTGAGTTAATTAAGGCCTGCTTTTTCCTCCAAAAGCAATAATGATACACTCTGTTTTGTTCTGTGGGCTTGTCTCTTGGACATTTACCAAATATTTGAATCAGCAGCAGTCTCTGTGCTAAATGCTGGAGCACGATTTAACACAGGTCTGCAAGACTTTAAATCCCATGCTCATGGTAGAGCATCTCTCTGGAAAACAAAGTGGAAAAGAGTTCCACCACTTGACGGTATGACCTAGAACTTTACTTTCTCATACGTGAACCGGGGTTAGTAATAGGTGCTCATCTGAGACAGTTGTGGGATAGATTAAATAAGATGATGTATGCAAACTCCCCAGGAACAAAGGATATATGTAAAGCCCCCAGGCTTGGAAAGTCGTAGGTATTCAAATTTCAAATATACTTTTATCACTTCATTTTTGAACTCTATAGTGCAATCAGCCTCTGAAACCACATAAATGGTGGGGGAAACACAGTTTCCAGTGAAACATTTCACATGTATTCCTCACCTGGAATGTAAGCACTGTCAAAACAAATGAAAGACAAATTTGGCAAACTGAGTCACAGCTCTGCCCTGTGCTCTGGTAGCCATCAGTCTGGAAATTATTCCCATAATCCAGATGACAAGTACAGCATGGACCAGGGCCTGGGAGAAGAAGCGGAGAGCGGTGGATGACAGAAGAATGGTTTAGGAGGCAGAACTGGCAGGATTCAGGGGTCCCCGTGTTGCTAGAGTGCTGGAAACAAGTCCTTTACACCCGGTAGGAGGCCAGCCTGTGTGTGACTTAAAAGACTAATGTTAAACTGAGTGGAAATTTAAGTAGCGGTACGGAAAACCCCATGCTACATAAAACACCTCTGATATTACTAGAACATGTGTATTAGTAATATAATAGCTTTTTCAAATATGAGGAACATTTAAGTAAAACAAAAATAATAGTTAGGCTTTAGGCCATTTGGTCGAACATTTCCATTTTCTTCACTAACTTTTTCGATTTTTATAGTAATTTATTTTGTTAGAGTTTGCTACAATGGTCTGAGTTAAGATGTTTTATTCAACATTTGAAAAATTCATTTATTTAATAATTTTAGGAGTAGAGGATTTTAAGAATTTACTGCTCTGATTCATGTAAGAGCAATTTCTCTTCACTGAGTAGCATCTCTGCTGCTACTTCGTGCTTAACACCTGTACATTAGTGCACAAGAGAACCCTTTTAAATAATGCTCCACATCTGACCTGTGTTTCAGAACATTCACATATGCGCAGTGCAGTGGTAAATCAAAGGTTCCTTGTTGGATGCGTTAAGGGAAGCTATAAAAGAGAATGAAATGATGCTTAAAAATAGAACGCTAATAAGAGGCCCAGATAAAATCGAGACGGTAATTACAGTGGCTTCATACACTCAGCCAGTCCAGCTGGTTGAAAACCTTAGTGTTACAGAGGGAGCAGAAGACTGGGCCCCTGGGTGTGGAGCTGGGGGCTGAATGCAAAAACTCCCTGTTTCTCCTCTGTGGTCCTACTGTGACAGCACTTCCCTTCTGATACCAGATGTGTGGATTCCCACCCACCTAGCGGTTCTGTGACACCAGCTGAGTGTCCCACAATTCAGTTCAGTTCTGACGCCATCTACCTGGAATGTGCACCAGGTCCCACAGGCTAAAGGCTCAGACCCACAAGACTCCCCCATTTCAGACCCAAATCCAAGTTGTTACCTGGACTTCTGACCGACCAGCTATAAATCATGACTCCCTCCCTGGGTTCAACTGTTTGTTAGAATGACTCACAAAGCTCAGGGAAGCACTCGCTTATATTATAAGCAACATAAAAAAGTTTACAGATGAATAGCCAGATGAGAAGACATGTTAGGTGAGATACGGCAGCACCCCAATCTCAGGAGCTCCTTCCCCACGGAGCTGGAGAGCCCCACCCTCCTAGTATGCCTGTGTGTTCACCAACCCAGAAGTTCTCTGAACCCCGCATTTCTGGGACTTTTATGGGGGGCTCATCATGTATGCATGATCAATCATTTACTCAAAGTCCAGCCCTCTCCCCTCTCTGGAGGATGGGCAGTGGGCTGAAGCCTCCAAGCTTCCGGACTAGTCCCTACTTCCCCGGCAGCCCACCAAGGTCTCCTCATTAGAACAAAAGAGGTTCCTACCCCTCAGAAAATCCTGGAGGGTTCAGAAGCTCTATATCAGATGCCCCAATTATTTAGGAAATTATAAACTTCTTATGAGCTCTGTGCCAGGAACTAGAGGCAGTTATATCTATATATTTTTTTTCCATTATTTTATAAGGGGGCGGTGGTAATTATGGAGGTAATTTCATAATTGAGAAAATCATTAAAGAAGACTAATGCAAGTTATAAAAGCCAGTGGGGGGCTCTGTTCTCTTAAAGAGTCAATATGTTAGAAAAATGAAAATTATAGGCAGCCCATCACTCATTCCCGTGTACAGAGAGAAGCCTGGCCCTACTAAACCTGTGGTTCACTCGCCAGTTTTCTCATCACTAAGCATACACGTATGTCCTCACACCTGTGTCTCCTAGAAGTCTCCTTGAGCCCCGATTCGAGGCACTCTTGCCTGATCACATAGCACCACACTAAATACACGTTTCTCTGTTAATTCCTAAAAGCACTGTGTACTTGACACTGTGATTACTGATTTAGCTCTCATTTTTACTCAAGTAAATTATCTTAAGGTACAGGACTTCTTTGTTTGTTTTGTGTGTGTGTGTGTGTGTGTGTGTGTGTGTGTGTGTCTTAACTGCTATATGTGACATTCATTGATCATTCAACATGTACTTTTAATTTGAAGTAAAGAAAGATTTCTACCAACTCCATTATTTCCACTCCTCCTTACTGGCAAGTCTAAATTCATACTCCTTCACTCCAGCCCCAGTTCAAGGATCTCCTCTAAGATAGCTGAAAACAGAAACCATGAATGCCACATTTCCCAGGACAGATACTAAGTTAAGTTCATTACTACTGAAGACAGATGGGTTTAGTCTATGTCTACTGCAGCATCCTTCAAAGGCTACTGGTGACATTTCCTCCGAATCTGGGAGAGACTGCGTGACACATGAGCACACTTGTGCATCCACTTTGAGACCCACAGGAGGGACTTCACAGGATGACCAGTTCTGCAGAAGGTGCAGGTGTATGGAGCAGGAGCTCCACTCATGGACAATGTGATGCGGTGCTCCAAGGGAACTGCAGCAGGATTTCCATATCCCACAAACGTTGGTCATTCTACTGAGCAACATGGGAAAAGCTGGCCTCTTTTCACTAATGCTTCAGTATTTCTGACATAAGTAAACTGTTCCACAATGGGTCATTCATCCTGAGACAGTCATGGTCTAGCACAGAAGCAGCCACGTTGTAGAGTTAAGTTAGGGAATTGCTGTGATGGGCTAAACAGTGTCCTATTTCAGATGTCTAATCAGCTCTGGGCTTTTATTATTATTGGCTCCTTCCAGATAAGGAAACTGAGCTCAAGTGACGTGCAGGCCTTTCCCTATAAGAGTTACCAAGCTGCAGAACTAGAATTTGAATCCAGGTTTGTCTAATTTTATGTTTTTTTTTAAGACAACACAATGAACCTTCTGAGTCTCAAAAACAGAATTTTGAGTGAGTTAAAAAAAATGCACATATACCATATAAAGTAATATATAAACATAGAAGTATAATATAAAGTTATATAAGTACATAATACTTATAACCTACTTACATTATAATAAAAGTATACTATATGATATACTTGCATATATTCTATATTACTATTATATAATTGCATGATATACATAATATATAATTATATAAAAATTATCTATAATATATACTAATAATATAAACCTACGATACAATATAAAGTAAATATGCACATATATACTATAAAGCAATATATATAAAAATATATATAAATACTGAAAGTAATATAAGGTAATATATAAATAAAATAAAAACCCATGTTTAAAATATATGGACATTGTGGCTAGATTTCTTTATTTTTAATCGTTAGTTTGGTAAGTAATTGCTGCTTTCATTAACCATTTGTTTTAATATGGCTTATCTCCCCATTTAGTTTGAATGCTATTTACAGATCTGTCTTGTCATGTGCCTCTTCAGTTCATCTTAGTTTCTAAAAAGAGCCTCTACCTCCTAGTCCTCAAAGTGTATTTGTTGGCTAATTTGTATTCAGCTCAACTTAGTAGAGTTTTAACACTGAGATATCTTTATGAATATTTAGTTTTAAACATTAGGTTATGGATCCATATAAAATAATTTTGTTGAAGACCTGAACATTTGGGAATTCACAGTCCACACATTTAATCTACTTTTTTTTTTAATTGCACATTGGTAAAATACTTGTAAATAGCTGAACCAACTAGGAAAATATTATCTATTTTTTAAAAGACTTATTTATTTATTTGAGAGAGAAAGAGAGAGCAAGAGTGGGGAGGAAGGGCAGAGGGAGAGGAAGAGGGAGAAAGAGACTTTCTGTTGAGCAGAGAGCCTGATGCAGGGCTCCATCTCATGACCTTGAGATTATGACCTGAGCCAAAACCAATAGATGCTCAACCCACTGAGCTACCCAGGTGCCCCAAAATGATCTAAAATTTTGCATCTGGAATGGTCACTTTTCAGGGCTTCACTGCTAAATTTTATTGTCACTACATAATACTATTAAAATCTTTGGGGGGAATTCTTCTTTCTTAATTCAGTAAAGAGAACAAATAGTCTTGTATAATAATAATCACAAAGGAAGAAACTAGAGTGCCAGTCGACTGCCTCAGTGTGGGACAGAGACTTAACAGGTAGTAGATCCAGTCTTCAAATGTCAGCAATCTGACTCCTGAGCCCACACTCCCTATCACCATGCTAGAGTTGACTCACTTGACAAGTGTCACAACTAAAGGGAGATAGACATTTGGTCTTCTAGAAACTTTATGTACATGATCTGAATGACTATCAAAGTAATTTATTAGAATATTAACCTATGACATGTTGCTCTACTAAACAAGAAAAGGGGATGTGGAATAATCAGATAAATACATTTGTCCCAGCAAAGTTTGCTTTTCAACTACATTTATATTAAATTAACTTTAATGATCTTTTTAAATAAAGAGATAAATAAAAAAATGAGTAATTAATTCATAGAGCAACAGATGATTAGTAATCTTGTAATCATTAGTGGAGTGAATATTGGGAGGATATAAGAAAAAAAGGACACAAATTTGGAATTTTGCAAACAGGGAAACATCATAAATGAAAAGCATAGGCCATAGTTACTGGTAGATACAAACCAATGCAAAGTTAGTTCAGAGCTTTTGGTCCAATACCATCTGGAGGAGTGGGTGAGTGATGATAAGCTTGGGCATTACTTGTGACCCCAAATGAAGTGATCCTCAAGCTTGATTCTTTGTTTCTTTTTCAAAGATTTTATTTATTTATTTGACAGACAGAGATCACAAGTAGGCAGAGAAGCCCGCAGAGACAGAGAGAGGGGGAAGCAGACTTCCCGCTGAGCAGAGCCCAAGGTGACCCGGGGCTCAATCCCAGGGTCCTGGGATCATGACCTGATCTGAAAGCAGAGGCTTTAACCCACTGAGCCACCCAGGCACCCCTCACAAGCTTGATTCTTAAATGAAAATAAATGGATTATTTTTTTCAGTTGGTGACAGAATGTTACTGGGTCTTGAAAAAAAATTGGGGACCATGGGGTGCCTGGGTGGCTGAGTCAATAAGTGTCTGCCTTCGGCTCAGCTCATAATCCCAGGGTCCTGGGATTAGGCCGGCATCAGGCTCCCTGAAGAGTAGGAAGCCTGCTTCTCCCTCACCCACTCCCCCTGCTTGTGTTCCCTCTCTCGCTGTATCTCTCTCTATTAAATAAATAAATAAAATCTTTTAAAAAATGAATAAAAATTAAAAAAAACACACAAGTATTTAAAAAAATTGGGATGGAAAGAAATTTCTACATATATTGCTGAGATTACAAAAATACTTGCTAATTTATCTCTTACAAAAAACATTTTAACATTACATGACTCTCTGCCTTCCATGGTGTTAAAACAAGAAAGCAGAGATCGGTCAATTTGCAAAGTAACTTCTTATCTGTCACAGGTAAACACTAGGCAATTATTTAAAGATTTCCAGTGTGTCCAGACAGGGCTTCTCTGAAATCAGGGATACTTCCGAATGATGCCGGAAAATTCACGGCACGCCTCGATGATACAAATCACATTTCAAAACCAGATCATGACAGAACACAAAGGGAAAAACAACCCTATACATGCACAGGTGAGAGACATCAGTGCTTTATTTATCCATGCACAGAGCCTTCTCCATGTCAAAGAAAACCGATAGACACTGATCAATTTAAGTTTTCCTCTAGCGAAAGCAGTTAAAGAGGAAGCTTTTATCGCACACTGATGATTCAGTGTGTGGGGACTAAAGCTTTTTGTGGCTATGTGAGTCTCCTTTCAAAATCACATGACTGAGGTGAAAAATGAATAGACATCGTTAAGTATGTGCTTTTCTTTTCTTTCTTTTCTTTAACAAATTGAAATTAAGACGAGAACCAGGTAACTTAAGTGGCTTTTCCTAAACATGATTAATTATACTTCAAAGACTGATAAATGTGTTTTACCAGAGGAACTCAATCCAAAGCAACATCACCAGACCGTTTCTCTCTTGATTTTTTTTTTTTTTTAATTTAGACAATTCTTTGGATTCAGGATCATTTTCAGCTGAGACTATCAAAAAGGTACTGGAAATGACATGTTATTTTACTTATTCCCTGAAAAATCAGTCTGATAACTTATGTCCCAGAGAAATGTAGGAATTAAAGAGTCAGATTGGGAAATACCAATATAAACATGAATAACTCAGAGACATATCTAAAGAAGGTCAGTCAGCACAGACATGCGGGTTGTCCATAACAAGATACCATTATGCATGAAATGTACTGGCAGAGCAATATTCTACCACCATCTCTTGACTCCCCCACTGTCATCTTTGAGTTGAACGGATGGTGAGTTTAGGATGACGGTTCACTTAGCAAAAGAAAACCAATTCTGCTTTGGCTCGGCTTGTTCTTGCCTTTCTGCTCTCCCTGGCCAGGCGATGCAACCAACAACCAGGATTTTGGCAAGTCTCTATGTTGCTACAGAATCGATCATTTAAGAACACAGCCGATCTCTTCCTTCTCTGTGATTTTAGCTCAATAACTTAATAGCCAGTACAATCTGACCATCCCTCAAGGTCTAGAAAAACGGTTCGGAAGTTCTTCCTTAACTCTCATTACCACATACGGCCTGAAGAAATCCAACGACCACTAAGTTTTGTGAATTCCCAGTGGATTGAAATCCTCTTAAACTGCTTTAAATGATAGACTCCTGCTTCAAAATACACTGTTTTTATATTTATTATTTTGGAACCCATAATAGGAAGGTTTAGCCCTTCCTATGATTTCAGGCCAAATCACTCATAAACTTGGGAGATTTTACTGATGTCCTGGAGGAACAAAAGGAGATGTTTTCTAATGCAAGCCTCTCAGGACAGTAGGCATCACCTTTCCTAAAATCGTCAGCTGGACAATTATCACAGCGTTCTGTTGAGCCCTGGTGCTCCCTGTATCAGCCCTGCCCCCTCTATAAACTCTATACATTCCTGAATGTATGTATCTGTAGGTGATTTATTAATCAATCTCATTCAATTTTAACCATGAATAAAACTGATTATTGGAATAACATGCATTTTCATATTAGCAGGATGGGCTCTGTTTTGTTGTGGCACCAAAGAATTCCTCCATCTCTGTGCTTTCACACAATGAAAATTGTATTCCCCACCCACATAAATATTTCTGTGATTTCATATAACTCTCCATGGTGGAGGTTCCCCAGAAATTGATGGAGAGGCCCACCCATGATTGTGGTAGCCACAGAAGTCAGGAAATGGAGAATTTTCTGTGGACTTCTCACTTCATATGTCCTTGGTCATAACCCATCCCAACATCAGAAGTGCAAAGAAATAACAGACTTTGCTGTGACTTCAACAGAAAGACAAGCAGATATTGGTGAAGATTACTGACAGCAACATGTCTCTTGTACAATATGCAAAGCCTCCCATATGTTTGAATCTGAAACTGAATTTTTAATTTTACGCACCTATACCATTACAATAGCACATTGGCTTATTTATACTACATTTTGATATTACAGGGTTTTTTTTAAAGATTTTATTTATTTGACAGACAGAGATCACAAGTAGGCAGAGAGGCAGACAGAGAGAAAGGAGGAAGCAGGCTCCCTGCTGAGCAGAGGGCCTGATGCAGGGTTCCATCCCAGGTCCTGGGATCATGACCCGAGCCGAAGGCAGAGGCTTTAACCCACTGAGCCACCCAGGCACCCCATATTAAAGGGTTATAATAAGTTTTAGTATGTGGCACTTTGGGCTGAAAGTGAAAAAGGCTGTTTCCGACTCTTATCCTTGGTGAAGGTATTCGTTTTTGTGTTCATGTCTGTATTTTTAATTTTCTCTGCTAGTGTATTTTCTATCACTGCTATGCATTTGGGCAAATGCAGGGGGTAATTCTTTAAACATTAACACTCATTTACCAAATTACGATGCATGGTTTTTGAGAAATGCATTTAATGAAACACAGATTAAGCATCATCTGTATTTCACACTTCCGTTCTAAAATATGCAATTATTACAAATGGGGAAATTGTCATGTTTCCAAAGCTTGAACTGTCTAAAGGTGACTCAGACATGTTTTGTGCTGAAGAGAATCGCTCTACTCTCACCTACATCCAGATGAGCAAACCCTTCGTATCAGAGGCGCTCCAACAGTGAAAAACGCTTGGACTCTCTGCCAGGTCTAATTTACATTTACACTACAGTCAAAAAATTACTTGGTTTAACAAAGGTATTCCTTTCTCTCTGTTTAATTCCATCTCTTGTCAGCAAAGAGATGCTGCTGCATGTCAGAAGAAGCTGTTTCCCTTCCAGATACGAAGGGGTTGGCAGCATCCTACAACTGGGAACAAAGAGGTGAAAGAGGTATAAGCCATCAAACAGACGTTATCAAATATTACTTGATTTACTATTCCATTCAAGCTTGGTCAGTGTCAGCAGCCACCAGACCCTGATAACTGGAGTCTTCTGTAATTACTCTGTATCTATGAACTGGTCACAATGCCATGCCTGAAAGAATTCAGTCCCTGGTCTGAAGCCTCTGCCAGGGAAGGGCTACTATTGATGAATTCTCTTTGTTCCAGACCTCCCAGCCTACTGTCTTAGAAGTGCCCATCAAGCCTGCATTTGTGCAGACTTGAGTAAATCCACCTGTGTTTAGAGCTGGTGGTTCACTTGCTCTTTCATCATTTCAATTGCCTGGGCAGGCGCATCTCCAATACGGCCCCTTGCCCAACATTCATTGGTACAGATCAGAAATGGCAAGATCTTTTTGCTTCCCAGCCAACAAATGCAATTACCACTCTAGCTGCCATCTTGCTGGGAATCCTACCACACCAAGTGGAAGAGTGCTCTGCTGCTTCCAACACTGCTTTGTCTCCTGTATTTGAGCACTGGCTCTGTGACCTAGCCCAAGCCTTTCCATTCCCATGACAGGCCTTCCTTCCTAGCTTGGTTAGTTTCTAGACTGGTAAAAATAGGTGGATTACCCACATGTGAGGACCAACTCTTGATCTCCCTCAGTAAGGTAACAAGAAATGTGTGCCCCTATCAGGGAAAAATGCAGTGTATCTTATATATCTTTAATTCAACATCCCTTCTGTAATAGCCTAATATATACTATAAGTTCAATAAAAGTACTAGGATTTACGTCACAGTATAGAGCAAAATACACAAGGAAAGTCAAAGAAACCAAAATAAACAAACAGATTTAAAAAATTTTAAATATTAGCCTTTTTAGTTTGTGGTTCTAATTTTTATATCCAAATAACTAAATATATTTGTGTTTATCATTTGAATTACATTATCTCTTCATAGGTTACCTTTGTCATTTTGTTGATGTAGTAATTTAATGAGTTATGTTCCCAAGGTTCTCAAAGGTTAATCTGCATGATAATCATCTGGGTGCACGTGTTAAAATGAGGAATTGATATGTAGCCCATACATTCTCATTCAAGATATCTGGAAAATGAATTTTTAGCAAGAGTCATAATAACATTAATATAAGTAACCAGAAGGCATTTTGAGAATCCTTGGTAAATGCAAATTATTTTGCATTTTGCAATGGCTGTCACATACCAAAGACTGTATACATTAGTGTTATGATATATAAGTGAAATGAAGTTGGAACTCTAACATGGCAATGCTGTCCATATAAGTCCTCTATCACAAATGACAGGCAGAACTCTGAGAGTGGCTGCAGAGTGACCACTGGTGACTCCTGTCCCGCCCCAGGTCCAGGACAAGCCACTATTCCCATGCTGAGTGTCTGGTCATGTTCTCAGATCATGAGTCTCACATTTTTCTGGTGGAAATGTTGATGGGCTCAATGTATTGTGTATTTGCTCAGAACTAGGCCCTTAAATATTGTTAGATTTATACATCACACTCTTAGCAATCACATATGCACCTCTGTGCTATCTGTGTTACTAAATGTGCAGAACCAGTCCTAGTGGTCTGGTCCCAACTGTCTTCTTTCAGTTTTTAAAATTTCTGAGCATGACCTCTATTCTTGGCCTTGTCACTCCATTTATTTTCCACCATAACCCCATGGGGAAAAAAAAAAAAAAAGCCCTTTCACTGGAAGTAAAATAAATTTAGCCTGGTAATATAGGAAGTTGCATGATACCTGCTCAGTTTTCCCTGCAAAATTTCATCACAGAAAAGCACAATATCTGGCAGAAACAAATCAATCGTTTATTAGACAAACTAGTATGCCATGAATTTGATTTCCTAGGAAGTAGGATGGTAATTAGCAGAATCATAGAGCTTGATTTGGTCTCAAACAACTTTAAGAGAATCACTCAAAAGTGTAGATAGAGTTGGTTACTGCCAAAGTTACGTGGTTTGTGGCAATGCTGAAAGCCTAGATGTTGATGATCGTTCCTTTCATTGAAGGCACAGTTATTTGATGAATCCCTTATTAGAACAAAGATAAAAAAATTTATCCTGTAAGTTGACCTCTTAGAAAATATGTTCCTGAGAACTTGTCTTAAAAAAATTATTTATTTGAGAGAGAGAGAGCAAGCACACAAGCTAGATGGAGGGGCAGAAGAAGAGGCAGAGGAAGAAGCAGGCTCCCCACTAAACAGGGAGCCTGATGTGGGACTTGATCCCAGGACCCCAGGATCATGACCTGAGACAAAGGCAGATGCTTAACCAACTAAGCCACCCAGGTGCCCCTGAAAATTTGTCTTAAGACAGTGATTTATCCATTGGAAAAAAATGCAGGAAGGTATGTTTCCCAGGCAATGGCTGCATGTCTTCGATGGGCTGGGACCAAGCTTGTCCGTGACACCATGTGCCTAGAAGGAGAGAATAATAGACCAGAAGCAGGGAGATGAGTGCTGAAAGGGACTTTGGATGGTTTTGGAAGGAAAGCTTTAACTACATTATAGGTGGGCCCAGATTTGTCTGCTTCTAAATAATCTTAAGTGACAGATTTGACGGGGCTCAGCCCAGAGCTGGTTGGGAGAACTAACACTGCTGTCTGGCACCATCTACCGGGTAGAACATGTTAGAAGAACCACAAATGAGATTAACATGCTTTGAAATTGACTCTTAGCAGGAGGAGGGATTTAAATTATTTGCTGATATCAAATTCAAAAAATGTCTTTCATCTTCTTTTTTAAAAACTTTTAAGTTAAACTGCTGAATAGTATTTCCAGAATTAGGAATCTAAACCAAATTGGAAATTAAAAAAAAAAAAAAACTACTTGTATCCTGTCTAATGTCCCCTCTATCATGATATTGGTCTTCAAAAATAATTTTTATTTATTCACTTTCCCATATATGTTTATAGAGAAATGATGAATAATTTGATAACCAGAAGACATATTCACACAAGTTGTAGGATTTGACTGCAATGGATCTAGAGAACAGAGTTAAAAGTGCAGTGCAGGAGACCAGGAATTCATCCTGAGCCAGTTCCAATTCTGGAGGAACTAAGGAGATAACAGACTTGCCTGCCACCCACAGTGGTAACTCGAATTTCAAAAGCATTAAAAAAATGGAGTCTGTTTTCATCTACTCTGGGATGCTGGATGTATTAAAACTGATGAGGATGGGATCGGGAGGGAGACAAACCAAAAGAGACTCTTAATGTCATAAAACAAACTGAGGGGGGTGGGGTGGGGGGAGGGGGGTTGGGAGAGGGGGGTGGAGTTACATTATATGTTTAAATAAAAATAAAATTAAAAAAAAACAAAAACTGATGGGATCTAGTAGCTCAGCACAGCATTGTCCTGGTATTTGTGATCAGGACAATGGCTCAGTCTGTGTCCCTGAAAGTGAACTCAGGTTCAGGATACCCTCAGGCTACAGGAACAGGACCAGCCTGTCATCCTAGTGAGACAGGATGTCAGAGAGGAGTTTTTGTTTTAACTTATTTCAGCTTGTGCCTTTCAAAACATGTGAAATAGAACCATATTCTTGTGATAGGGAATCAAAATCTAAGGTGACCTCAACCAAATCTAGCTAACAGGGGTGTTTCACCTTTAACTGAAGCCTTTATCAAGTATCAGAAAATCACATTCTTCCTGGAATTATGGACAAATAGCTCCGCACAGGTAAAATTCTTACCAACCTTTCAGTTTCCTTATAGAAAAAAAAGGTCATTTGTATATTTCAGACTGAAGCTGAGAGCCATACAGGAGGTAAGGTTTTTCTTGCTGTTGCAATAATAATGTTGCACCTGGACACCAGCTATTGGATCTGATATTACAGACTTCAGCACTCATGCAGCCTCAATAAATGTTTCACTCCGTGAGATTAGGAAGGTTGTAAGCCTCATGGCAGACTTTTAGTTTAAACTTCCTTTTCCTGGAAAAACGTTTTCTCCACTCTTTTCCTATTTGTTAGCAACTGTCTGAGTGATGAGGGAACAGAAGGCTGGCTGAGGACAAAGCAGAAGCAGACATCCTGCAACCTTCCCCCACCCCCACTCCTGGGTGGGACAAATGTAACATTCTTTAGGAATCTCCCAACTATCTTAATGTTGATACCTTGCTAAGAAGGGAAAAATGACCTTGACAATGGAAAGGCCTCTGGTATCCAGTAGGTCTTTAGCATATGAAATTTCCACTGAAACCTCCCTTTTACCTTACCTCCCCCCAAACCATCCTACATAACCTGCCACCCCTCACAACCGCAGGCCAGCAGTTCTTTCTGTCCACGGGTCCTGTCCCTGTGCTTTAATAAACCACCATTTTGCACCAAAGATGTCTAATTCTTTCTTGGGTCATTGGCTCCAGACTCCACCCCACTGAACCTCACCTATATTCTAAAACTTCATTATGAGGGCTTTATAACTCATTGAAATAAGTCCTGAGTTTTTAAATATAGTACTACTTTAATTAAATATTCTCTTGGAAATCATATGTCAATTTTTTACAAAAAATAGCCAAGGTACAGGAATTGTATTATACTAATGTACATAAAATGCATTCTTGGTCACAGATACTCACTCTGTTTTGGTCTTTATAACTTATTTTAAATACTATACCAGAACTACCCAATGTTCAAAAGTTTCAAATAGGTGATGTATCAAGAAGAATTAAATTTTGGTTAGTCTACGTCATTGGTGAAAAGAGTGATCTAAATATTTTATCACAATTTAGTGTTTATTTTCTACCTTAATGACTGTGAGCTTCATTCATTCAGAAAGTTTGTAGACATGTTTTGGAGTTAGAAAACTGTGGATGATCCCAGAAAATAGAGTTACTAACTCAGAACAGGGCCCAGTATGTTAACTACAAGCACTCTTTCCCTCTCAGACCCTTAAAGAAAGTGTTCATTAACATGTTCTTTCTCTTTCAAATAAACTATCCACTGACTTCTGCATACCATAATTGGTTTTCCCTGTAGGGCTGAAGTAATGAATATGTGATTCATTCAATGACTTATTTCATCTATTGGACTGTATAATGTCTTAAGCACAAAAGAAAGGCCCAATAGGTAACAGCTCCAGATTAAATAACTATTGGCACTTAGTGCCAAAATAAATGCAAAATACTGGCATAAATTGTCCAAAGCTTACATTTTACCTACACAAATAAGAGCTTCTTTTGAAAGGGTAAGCCCTAAATCCTTGACAATAAGCCTAGACAGGGAGGGAGAACTACATCCCTGTGGTCCACTGCAGGGATCACTTATTTTCATGTAAAAGTAACAGGTGGAGGGAGAATAAATGAGGTTTCCACAGAGGGTCTGAGACTTAGTGATTAAGCTGGTAAGCCCAGGTAAGTTAGATAAGAGCCTATTTTTATAGTCCTGAATTTATTTTGTAAAGACAATAACAGACAGAATAGTGTGTGTACCAAATTTATTTTTAAATCCCTTAGAATTACCAACTTGTAAGGCAATACACTCAATAATTCAGGGCCAGGTTTTTTTCCCCCTCTTCTTCCAGCATTGGTCCAATGGAAATTTCTTCAATTGAGCAGCAAATAAAGTTGTTCAGTGAGCTTATTTGCTATGCTAGAGCTAGAAATAGATTATAACTCAATATGGTGATGACGGAGTTTTGGAATATAGGTGAAGTTTGATGGGGTGAGGTCCCGAGCCGATGGCCATGAAAGAATTCTTGAGACACCTCTGGTGCAAAAAGGTGGTTTTATAAAAGCAGGGGGAAAGGACCCATGGGCAGAAAAAGCTGCCCTGGGTTTGTGAGGTGTGGCTGATTATATACTTGGGAATTGAGGGAGATAAGGAAAAGGGAGGTTTCAGAGAGTTTTGTATGTTAAAGAAGACTCAGGGAATACTGGAGGCCTTGCCATTGTCAAGTTAAGGTTGTTTACTCCTCTAGATTGTTGGGAGCTTCCTGGAGGAACCTTACACTCTACTCACTTCAAGTATTTGTTAATGGGCTGCAGATTATAAGGACATTTAAATGTATTTACATTCCCTCCTGGAAGCTAGGTTATTGATAGAAATGCTTTGTTCTTGTAAATTGCTAAGACTTTTGTAAACTGAGGGAGATCCCTGTCTTGCAATCTCTATAAATTAACGACTTGTTTTTCCCTTAGGGCAGCCAGGAGTGCCTGAGGAATGTCACATATATCCCATCTGGGGGGTTGAGGGTGTGGGGTGTCAGCTTTTGCCTGTCCTCAGCTTACCTTCTGCTCCCTCATCAGTGAAATACATAGAATGAGAGGGAAATATGAATAGATATGAACTGTGCAAAGACAAGAGTTATGACAACTGTCACACACCCCATAGAAATACCCGCTGGTCACCATGATATATGTAACTGACACACTCTTGTATTTCTCTGATCTTCCTTTTCTTCCCCCTCTCCTTTCTTCCCTCTTTTTGGTGGAGGGTATTTAGTTTGCATTTATACAATCAAGTTGTTGCAGAACCTGGACTGGATCCTGGCAGAAGAACCAAGAGGCACTCAGAGACTTTAGAGGATTGGAGGTTTATTTAACACCAGTGGGCTCAGAGGAGGTTATTCTCCAAAGGTCTGAGCCCTGAGCACAAGCAGGGAGGGGGATTTATACCCTTCTACTTCCGCATACTTGGTACTTTTGGAGTACTCCAGGAAACAGGGTAGAAAAGAAGAGCCCAGAGGGCTTTGAGACAGGGACTGGAATTCCCTTATTGGTTTGGTCAGCCATCTTAGAGTGCAGTTTTTCCCTACCAAAGTTAAGTATGGAGTACTTTTTTTGGAGTAACTTCCTTTAATAAAACTGTAAGGGCCTACTTAGCGAGAGCAACCCCATTCCGGTAGAACAGCCATTTTGTTGTTTATACAGTGAACTTAGACCGACCCTGCCCCCCCCCAAGGAACTTACTTAGAAACAGGTCTGGGAAACCAGTAAAATATGGCTGACCAGTCCCTGATAACAGAGCCCAGGTACCAGGACGTGTCAGGCCAGGTGGAGATAACAGAGCCTAGATACCAGGACGAGTCAGGCCAGGTGGAGGCATCCAATCAGTAAAGCGCACCTACTATCTCCCTAACCACCAAAGAATGTGGGCCCCGCCTTTTGGGCACCAACCTAAGGTGTCAATTTTGACCAGAGTGATGGGCTAGTTCAAACAGCTACTATAGGGTATATTGTAATT
The DNA here is from genome assembly GCA_003697995.1 of Taxidea taxus jeffersonii. NCBI lineage: Eukaryota > Metazoa > Chordata > Mammalia > Carnivora > Mustelidae > Taxidea > Taxidea taxus. Next base: position 40,547 of record ML105738.1, on the reverse strand, counting down.
CAGTTGGCCACCTGCATGTGACCTAATATGACTATGCAGCTTTCTCTGTGTTGCAATCTCATCGGCCACCTGTGTGTGGCCAGGCTCAACCACATGGCCCTTGCCCTTTAAAAGTTAGTCGGTAAGGCAGGGAGGGGTCGCCTTCTCTGTAAGAAGTGGCCCTGGCCGGTTGGTTTGATTCTGGATCCTTGGCATGAAATAAAGCTTTGCTTTATCTTCGCTTTGTATAAGTCTCGTCCTTTTGTCCACGGACCCTTCAAAACAGAACTGAGTAAGCACACTGGCTACAAAATGAAAAGGAGAGGGCTGAAAATTGATGATAAAATTAAAGAAGATACAAATGAACAGAAAATTATTCCATGTTCCTGAACTGGAAGAATTAATATTGTTAAAATATTCATGCTACCAAAAGAAATACACAGATCCGATTCAATGCAATTCCTATCAAAATTCCAATGGTACTTTTCACAAAAATAGAAAAATTAATACTAAAATTTGCATGGAACTGATGTGGGAAACAGAGGCAGAAGAAAAATTATTAAATTTCCTTACCTACTGACAAGCCCTTAAAACAGGCAGAGTGACTCTCCTCTAGGGACTCAACTACCCCCACCTTAAGGCTTTGCTAAGGGCAAAGGGCAATCCTAGCCTGACTGACCCCTAACCCCAACCAGGATTCTGTAAATCTACTTTAACAATTCCTTTGGAAACTTTACCTCTAAACCTCTAAGATAGTGTTGACAATCATTCCCAAGCATATGGCCCACTGATATACATCTAAAGGGTCTCAAGAAAAGGTTCTATTACTGGTAATGAATAACCTTTTCCCCCAGACAATAGCTAGCCCCTCCAGGTCCTAGAAACCTTGCTTCCAAAATTCCTTAGAGACTTACGCCATCTCTAATCCCCTCCCCAACTTACAAGTATGTAATAGACCACTCCTCACATCCCTGGGGCAGCAGCTTTTCCTGTCCACGGGTCCTGTCCCCCTGCTTTAATAAACCACCATTTTGCACCAAAGATGTCTCAAGAATTCCTTCTTGGTCTTCAGCTCTGGACCTCACCCCACCGAATCTCACCTATGCTCTAGAACTTCATCAGAACCACAAAAGACCCCAATGGCCAAAGTAATACTGAGAAAAAAGAACAGAGTTGAAGGCATCCTATTTCCTGATTTCAAATTATATTCAAAGCTGGGTATCTGTTAGAGGCAGTGAGTTAGGCTGTAACAGGGTACCTGGAGGCCAGCAATGAAGTCAGAGCCTTGAGCTAGGAGCACTCCAAAACAAAGCCACAAGAAGCCTGATCAAACCAGACAGACCCAAAATGGCGGGTGCCAGGATAGGAAACCCCTGAGCAAAGAAGGAGGAAGAAGAGGGAAACCTGTTTCCCAGGAACCCTGCCTCAAGTAATGAATATTCTACCCCCTGGTTAACAACTGTCTATAAGAGATAGAAACCCAAACCCAGGGTGTGCATCTCTCTCTCTCTCTTGCCTGCTCTCATATCTTGAGAGTATACTTTTGCTTTAACAAATTTTCCTGCTTGTCATTGCCAGCTGTGTTGTTTGTCCTTGAATCCTTTCTCCTGATGACACCAAGAGCCTTCAGCGACATCTGTGGGACAAGCAGGGTCGAGGTCCCAGGGCCTGGGGTTTTCGCAGCCTACATAGCACAAGAATGAAACTGGATCCTTACCTAACAACATGCAGAAAAATGAACTCAAAATGACTTAAAGACTTCAATTTAAGACCTGAAGCCATGTAACTCTTAGAGGGAAATATACGGAAAAAGCTCCTGGATGTTGGCCTTGGCAATTTTTTTTTCCTTGGTGGGAGTTTATGACACCAAAAGCTCTGGCAAAGAAAGAAACAAAAAGTGGGATGATATCAAACTGAAAACCTTCTGCACAGTAATGGAAATAATCAAAAAAATTAAAAGGCAACCTATAGATTGGGGAAAAAATAGTTACAAACCGTATATTTGATGAGTTAATATCCAAAACATATAGGGAACGCATATAATTCAATAACAAATTACAAACTGTAAGGGCCCATTTAGCTAGGGCGATTCCATCTGGTTAAACAATGACTTTGTTGTTTATACAGTAAGAACTTAAACTGTCCCTGCCCCTCTTCCCCCCAGGGGACTTACTTAAAAACAAGTCCCAGGTAACAAAGCCCAAATACAATGGTGGGTCAGGCCTGGTGGAGGTATCCAATCAGTGAGGCACGCATAGTGTCTCCCTAACTACCAAGGTGTGTGGACCCCGCCTTTTGGGCGCCAATTCTGACCAAGGTGACAGGATAGTTCAAATGCCTACTATGGGGTAAACTGTAACTCAACTGGTCACTTATGTGTAACCTAGCCTGACTGTGCAGTTTTCTCTGTGTCACTGGCCACCTGTGCCTGGCCAGGCCCAACCACATGGCCTTTGCCCTTAAAAGCCAGCCTGTAAGGCAGAGAGGGGTTGCCTCTTTGTAAGAGATGGCCCTGGCCGGTCAGTTTGATTCTTGATGCTTGGTGCAAAATAAAGCTTTGCTTGACCTTCGCTTTGTATCAGTCTCGCTCCTTTGATTACGAACCCAAACACAAACGACCTGATTACAAAGTGAGGAAAGCACCTGAATAAACATTTTTCTAAAGACAATGTATGAATGAATGGCCAACAGGTATATAAAAGCTGCAGGGAAATGCAAATCAAAACCACAATGAAAGATCATCTCACACTTGTTAAGATGGCTATTATCAGATGTTAAGACATGATGAATGTTGACAAGGATGTGGAGAAACTGGAATTTTTATCTACTTTTGGTGGGAATGTAAATTGGTACAGCCATGATGAAAAACAGTATAAAGTTTCCACAAAAAAACTAAAACTAGAACTACTATATGATCCAGCAATCCCTGTTCTGGGTATATACCCAGAGGAAATGAAGTTGGTACCCTGAAGTGATACATGTGCTCCCATGTTCATTGTAGCATTACTTACAACAGCCAAATATGGAAACAACTTATGTGCCTGTTGATGCAGGGATGGATAAAGAAATGTGGTAAATAAATACAATGGAATATTATTCAACCCTGAAAAGGGAAAACTTGTCACATGCAACAACATGTATGAACTTGGAGAACATTATACTAAGTGAAATAAGTCAGAAAGAGAAAGTGAAATACCACAGGATCTCACTTATGTGCAGAATCTAAAGAAGTCAAACTCATTGTAACACAGAGTAGGGGGTGGTTGCCAGGGGCTGGGGATGGGGAAAATGGGGAGATGTTGGCCCAAGGGCACAAAGTTGCAAATAGGTAAGATGAATAAGTGTACAGCTCTAGTGTACAGTCTGATGACTATACTTAATATTGTTGCACTGAATACTGGAAATTTGCTAAAAGAGTAGATTACAGGTGCTCTCAACACACACACACACACACAGTCATACAAATGGTACCTACTCAAGGTGACAGATATGCTAATGAACTTGGCTGTAGTAATACTTTCCACTACATATATGTATGTCAAATCACCATGCTATACACTGTAAGTATAAAGTTTTCATTTAAAATTTAAATATTAGGAATATTTAATTTTAAATATTAGAAAATTAAAAATAAACTGATAATTCCTAGAAAAAAAAAAAAGAAAGTTGATAATGAAGACAGAAACTTAAGGATTCTCTTGAGAGGGAAAGGAATACAGGTGGTTTCAAAGTGCTTACAAACATGAGTCGAGACAGAAGGGGGTTATTAAGTGCTGATACTAACAGGTGATAGCAATGCGGTGAGGTAGATGGTCAGTTTCCAAATAATCACCACAGAAACTCCTATAGAGAAGTTTCAAGGGAAGATTGAACTGAAGGGTCTGCTAAGAATTTGCTGGATTCATTAGGGAAGTCTCACCAGTGCTTTAAGAATAAGTTTTGGAAATGGTAAAAGTAAGAATGTGTGACATATTACAAGAAGACTGAAGAAACATCAGCTTATTTTGCAAAATAAAGGACTTTATAACATAACAATTAGAATAATATATAATAATATAACTTGGAGGCTTGCAACTTGTGCATAAGATAGCATAAAGGATGAGGGGTATGTTTTGTATGAAAGAACGGTTTCAGAGGAATAACTACATTTCTTTCATCCAGTCTTTGTTTTGTTTTGTTTTTTTAAAGATTTATTCATTTATTTTTTTGACACAGAGAGAGAGATCACAAGCAGGCAGAGAGTCAGGCAGAGAGAGAGAGGGAAGCAGACTCCCTGCTGAGTAGAGAGCTGGATCCCAGGACCCTGAGATCATGACCTGAGCCAAAGGCAGAGGCCCAATGCACTGAGCCACCCAGGCACCTCACTTTCATCCAGTCTTAAGAAATTACTTTTGTTTCTATTTTCCTGAGACTCAGACTTGTTCCATGTCTTTTTCCTGCTTTCTACCTTCTAAGGATTGGTATTCCTATACCTGATTCTTGATTCATATATTCCTTTTGCATTACCTTTCTAGTACATTCACTATTTAATAAATGTTTTATTTGAGCTCTTCAACCTACAGTATTAGCTTAAACTGGGTTGAGATTTTTCTACTGTAGACAATGGGGACAACGAAAAGATTCAGAGAAGCATGAACAGAGAATGACAGATCAATTTACATATGATCAAATATCGGAAGTTACCTGTTGGACATCAAGTGGTTTAACATACATATAAATGCAGTGACAGAAAAAGAACAGGGTAGAAATTAAGGGGCAGAAATAACACTGGAAGGAAAAAAATGACTAAAATTATAAAAATCTGAGGAAAACTCTAAAGCCCCAGTTTGTAAGAAAGTCAATAAAATTAAAGCATGGTAAACAAAAAGAAAACCACATAAAAGTACTTCATTATTAAATTGTTAAAAACCAATGATGAATGTGGCACCTGGCTGGCTCAGGTGGTAAGGAGTGCAACTCTTGGTCTTGGGGTTGTGAGTCTGAGCCCTACACTGGGCATAGATATTACTTAAGAATAAAATCTTTAGGGGTGCCTGGGTGGATCAGTTGTTAAGTGTCTGCATTCGACTCAGGTTATGATCCCAGGGTTCTGGGATCAAGCCCCACATCTACATAGGGCTCCCTGTTCAGCGAGAAGACTGCTTCTCCCTCTCCCACTACCCCTGCTGTGTTCCCTCTCTTGCCGTGTCTCTTTCAGTCAAAAAAATAAATAAAACATTTTTAAAAATGAAGAAAAATGCAAAAGCAGACTGAGGAAAAGAAGTAACACATCTTATATAGAAAGGAACACAGATGAGAATTACCTGAGTCTCATAAAAAATGTGGGAATCAGAAAGCAATAGAACAATGTCTTTAAGGAGCTAGGGAAAAACAGAAACCTAGAAGGTTGTATCTATTTTTAAAATATTTAACAATGAAGACAAAACAAACATAATTTTCAACCCAAAGCTGAGAGAATTTATCACCAGCAGTTTTCACTATAAGGAACATGAACTGAAGTTTTATAGGCTATAGAAAATGATACAAAATAAAGTCTGATCTATACAGAAGAACAGACGGATGTAGTACATATAAGTGTAAATATACTAGAAAGGATTTCTTGTTTTTAATTTCTTTTAAGCATACATTATAATTTTGGAGTTGGTAACTTGTTGAAGTCCAAGCTATGACAAAATACCACAATGTATGACAGGAGGAAAACAGAAGGCACAATTTTGATATTTTTTTTTGTGGAATATATGAGGTGTTATAATTTTTAAATGAAAATTACCATAGGATAAATATGTGTATTTTAAATGATAAGGAAACCATAAAAATACACATGAGAAACCAATAGAGGAACTAAAACAGAATATTAAAATATTCAATTGATTCTAACAAGATAGGAAGCAGGGGAAAAGGTAATAGTTACAAATGAGGAATAGATGATGGGGAAAAAACAGACCTACATTAAATGTAAATGACCCTAATACTCCACATAAAAGGCAAAGATTGTGTGAATAGATGTAAACCCCACTTAAAAGTTGTCTAAACACACACATATACTAAAAGACAAATCATAGGATTAGAGAAAGCAACATCTGAAATGATATATTACTTGGTCAATAGGGAAACTTATTTTACAAGCAGGTGAATTCATTATTATAAACATATTTGATAACATTTCAGAGTTTTTTGTTCCATGAAATGCTACCACATAAATAGAAATTACTGTTATCATTACCATGTAAGTCTGGCTTCATGGTCTCAGTGAGCTTTCATGAATCTCTCATGATTTATAAAGGAACTGGACCCCAAACTTGGATTGCATATGTATTAATTCTATCATACCAACAGAGGCATGAAGGAAGCTGTGATAGCCCCCACATAAGATTAAAACTAAGAAAGCAAAGTGAGTAGACAAATATTGCCACTAAATATAGTTTTTAGTAATATTTCAAGTGGTGTCAAGTTTCCATGAGCCAACTCACAATTCTGGACAATAATTTCATTTAATTCTATTTTTATCTATTTATGTTTTAAAATATAAATCCTTTGCTTCCAAGGATAAGGAGCCTGGAAAATCATATTTATTGCTTCATTTATGAAGGAATGAAAGTCATTGCTCAGCATGTAACAATTCCAGGGGTGGATAAAATGTATAACCATTTCAGAGACACTCAGAACAAAAAAAAAAAAGGATCAAGAAGTATGAAGAAGTAAGGAACACATGGAGTTGGAACATGATGTCAAAAGAGGTTTAAAAGTAGGAAAAAAAACTATTATTAATATCAAAGTGCACCATCAAACATAGATAATACTTGATTGCTAAAGAGGCCATACACATATGGGGAATCAGAATAGGTTCAGGCAAGGGAAAAAAAGGATAGTTTATAAATATCTGAGTTAGTATCAATCACAGATAGCAAAGGTGAAATCATTAATTTCATAACATTTAGAGTGGGAGTTCTTAACATACTATTTCCTGTTCTAAAAATGATTTCTAAGTTTACCTTATATTTTAAAATTACTGCATGTATCAAGTGGGATAGCATTTTTAAAAATTAGTTCTTTTAAGACAGTGGTAGAGAAGGAGATTCCGACTTTACTTTTGGGGAGCATATGCTCAATTGTTTTAAAATAAATTATTTTGGAAAAAAACTAACAAAAACAAAACAAATTATTTTGGATACGAAATTATTTTAAGCTGAATAAATTTTTCATGGAGAAACACTCTGAATCTGTCATTGGGATATTAGCTTGTGAAACATAGGACTCCTGTCACTGCTGGCCTTTATGTTGCTTTTTAAGAAATTAGTAGAAAGTGTGAACTTTGGCAGAAGCAGCTCCAGTCAAAGGACAAGGCCAGTAAGGGGTGTGTGAGCTGGATTTCAAACCCCACATGCTCTCCCACCTGGACCCACAGCACAGTGAACTCACTAGAATCCAATAGCCCAGAGAATGCTCTCCTAGAGTTTCCGTCTGCAGTTAGATTTACAGTTCATGGTAAGAAATTAATTGCAGTCTTTTGTTTTTAGTTCTTCCCAATGGCCAGACGTGATATAATGTCAAATATTCTTTTTAACCTACATGAGAACGAAAGACAGTTTTGTTTATCCTCATGTACAGATTAGACAACAGAAGCTCAAAGAGTTCTCATGTCTCCTGTCTTTTGTGAGGTTTTCAGCAGTGTGGGGGCCTATTGAGGCCTACCTATTTCAAGTTCTCGGGTCTCCATATGAAACCTCAACCACCCAAAAGTGGAAAATGGAAAATAAAATGATCTTCTGTCTTTCACAACTGAACGTAGCTCCTTAGTGCAACTGTTCTTTTTGTTTCGGAACAAATTTAAATCGACACTAATATGATTTATTGTAACAGAGAAGATCAGTAAAACTTTATCTTCTGTTACTACTACTCACTTCATAGATGAAGACAGTTCTTAAACTGGTCTATTTACACAGCACCTGGATTTTCCTATATTGATTTAGGGAGAAATGTGTCAACTTGTTTTGATTTTGCAATGGTTCAATAGTTAGTTCTCCAGAAGTAAACCATGTAATTTTGAAAATAATAGAAATCAGCTTAAAGTTTCAATTAGAAAAGTGTTGTCTCTTTAAAGGTAATAGTAGAAGCCCATCATTTTATTAACATTGTGGTCAGACAAGGTAAGAATTAGATAAATGCTTGATCAAGTCTTAGGATACTGTTACAATAGCTAAGTTGTGATTGAAAGTACAAACATCTTAGTTCAAGAGTTTAACTGAATTTTCTAAGCAGAAGCTGAGTTCTATGTACAGAAGACACTGAATTCAATACTTTATACCTAACAATTCTAATGCCGTGAATATGGAAAGATGGATGTCTTACTTTCATTTTAGCTGAAAGAATGTTTCAATGGCTTAATCTACCCAAAGAGTATTTGTCTGTAATTTGAATAGTCTGTAATTGGAAAAGGCTTAAGAAGGCCTATAAATTGATAAATAATGTTCTTTTTCTGTTGTTTAATTAACACGGATTGAGTTCTGCAAAATACTACATTTACAACCAGCAAGCAACTTGTGTCTTTGGGATTTTCACTTCGGGATTACATATGTGGAACTCACCAAGTTTGTTTTTAATGGTTTCTCATCTTCTCTAGCATGGCTTGACTATCGACTATAGCTATTATTGCTACGTGACAAATGAACCCACATGCCAGTGGCTGACAGATTCTGTGGGTCAGGAATTCAGACAGGACACACCCTCTGCGACATCAGCAGCTCAAGGTGGCTCAATCCTAGGAGGTGGTGTGATCTGGAAGCTACCTCACTCACCTGTCTGCTGCATAATGGTGGTTGTCTTCTGTCTCCCAGGGCCCGTGATTGTGTTCTCTCCCTGTGACCTGGCTTCTTCACAGAGTGATGTCCTCAGTCACACTTCCTAACATGGTAACACAGGACTCTGGAAGTTGCATCCCAGCAAGTACGACAAAATATGCCTCTATAACAAATTAGACACACACCTAAATCAACACACACACACACACACACGCACACACACACACACACACACAACATAGTTAATGATTTAAATGATATGATTTTGTAAGCTCTTTTTCTCTTCTAAGCAGTAGTCACAGGAGAGAAATAAACTCTTTTGAGGAAAATGGTCTTTCTTATTTTCCAACTATCCCAAGTCCCCCCACTCCCAACATTTGACTGGATATCCCTTATCATCCTACTCTTGAGAGACTTCAAGGAGACTATAATGAGGCTATTGATACATTCCAGTAACACCATGGTTCTTCCACAATCCCTTGTAAGTACCACTCGGGCACAACCCTTTCATCTCTGAATGTGAGATCCCTGATCGGCTGGTGGCTACGGTGGTCACCGTGTGCAGCTAGGGTGAATGTGGAACTCTGAGTGTTTTGAGGTTAATCAAAGGCTGCATCACAACATTACAAGGATTATGGGTTGATGTAGGGCTGACTCATGTCTCATTTCTCTCGTGCAGGTTGCCCTGCCAACATTGATATCCCACATTTCTGTATATAAATATATAATCATGTATAATATAACAATAAAGATAATACCCACTACTGTTTTGAGCATCTACATTGCACTAGTGCTTAATACTATAGTAATTACAAGAATATAATATGGAGACACAGTTTCCTAGGGTGGGGGGACAACCACATCTATTATGTCAGGCAAATTATTTAATCTTTCAAGACCTCAGTTTCCTTACCAGCTGTAAAATGGAAAAGAAATAGTAGCTTTTATCTCATGGTCTCATTAAAAGTATGAGCTGTGATAATGCATATAAATTGCTTCAAACAGTGCCAGTGAGTGTTTAGGAAATGTTAGCTGTTAAAATTTTATGAGTGACGGAACAAAGGTGCAGTGAGTTTAAGGCACACAGTTAAAAATAGTGAAACCATGGCTCAGAACAAGGTTTTCTTGGCACTAAAATCATGCTCTTTCTTCTATTTTGTTCTAGCTTGCCACTGCCAATGATTTTACTGTCTTGTAATTTTCAGACAATGACTAGAGTCCTGAGCCAGCCTGCTGGCTTAAATCCCAGTCTGCTATCTACCAACTGTGCAACTTTGAGAAAGTTAACCTCTTTCTTTTTTTCTTTTTTTAAATATTTTTAATGATTTTATTTATTTATTTATTTATTTGACAGACAAAGATCACAAGTAGGTAGAGAGGCAGGCAGAGAAAGAGGGAGAGGCAGGCTCCCTGCCGAGCAGAGAGCCTGATTCGGGGCTCGATCCCAGGACCCTGAGATCATGACCTGAGCCGAAGGCAGAGGATTAACCCACTGAGCCACCCAGGCGCCCCAAGAAAGCTAACCTCTTTCTACCTCCTGTGACTCACTTTTAACTATGGATAACACCAGTCCTTAGGCTGGTTGTGATCATCAGTTAATCAACCAATCAATGTAAGTGAAACCCCAAGACTAGCTCCTGGCGCACACTAGTGCTGTGGGAACATGATCACCATTACTTACTTACCATTTGGTTTTAGGTATTGTTTTTAGATCTAATCTCAATCATGTTTTATTTTCCTTGGGAGCAGAGACAGTATCTCACATAATTTATAAATTTTTCATCACTCCTTCCAGGAGATATTAACTAAGTATTTATCAAGTAATATTACTTTCCTGATGCTACGTCAGCTCTAGGAGTATTGATTTTACTTCATGACAATAAAATGAGTACATAGGGTTTTTAATATATCTGATAATTCCGTACCTCTATAAACCTTTGTGTTTTATTTATTTATTTATTTTAAAAAGATTTTATTTATTTGTCAGATTGAGAGAGAGAGAGACAGAGTGAGTGCACAAACAGGCAGAGTGTCAGGTGCACAAACAGGCAGAGTGTCAGGCAGAGGCGGAGAGAGAAGCAGGCTCCCTGCCAAGCAAGGAGCCCAATGTGGGACTCAATCCCAGGACTGTGGGATCATGACCTGAGCCGAAGGCAGCCGCTTAACCAACTCAGCCACCCAGGTGTCCCAACCTTTGTGTTTTAAAATGATTACTATTTCTTGAATCTTAGCAGCAAATGCTCTAAAGTTAGTCAAAACCTTGTCATTTTATACTGATCCTCAAACTTTGGTCCCAAGCACCTCATAATGCAGTTTTCAAGAAAGAATGAACTCATTTGATGGTAAGAAGCCCTTTCACAACATGTATGTACATCAAATCACCACGTTGTACACTTGACAAATCTTCCAATTTCATTTGTCACTTACACCTCAATAAAGCTGGGAAAATAAACAATGCACTCTATCAAAAGTTCCTGCTTTCACCTGGGGGAATTGCTTAGACACAACGAGAACTGGTTCAATTAGATTTTAGACGAATGTAATCTAAGTGCGAACTACCTATTTCCTTTCCTACACACAAACAAATCAGGAAAGAGTCATTTTTCAAGGAGGCAATTACAGTTGGCTTTGCCATGAGAATAGCCTCTGCAGAAGCCCTCAGTAGCGAAGCTGGTGAGGAACAACATTTAAGGTATACCTCACAACAGAAAGTAGTCAGGATGTCAATGCCAAGCATACAATCCTCGCTTCTGGGAGAATTTTCACAGGTATGATCAGAACTTCTTGCAAGTTTAACAGGGAGCTGGTTTAGACTGGAGAATCTGGGCAAATTCATATACTAGGACTCCAGAAGAAATACAGAGAAATGGGAAAAGAAGCACCCTGAGGTACAGAATCAGCTTCTGCCTGAGTGGTCCTGCTTTCTTTTCACCTCAGACACACCAGCATAATGAGTCCAGTTCTTCTCAGGTTTGTTCTATGTTTGCTAGGAGGAATGAAAAGGATAGGGGCTTACAGTAAAATCCATTTACTATAGGAGAACAATCCTGCAGAATGGAATGGAACTACCACGTCCAAGAAACACGGGACCCTCCATTTTCCTTGTGGGACAACAAGAGATGCACCTGAAATGATGGCTTGTCAACAGTTAGTGGTGGTGAGAGATTATGTCTGACTGGAAACAGATTATGTCCTTATAACATCCAAAGCATCCAGGCTGCTCGGCACGCTCTGACACCCCATAGCTACATAAAGACAAGACTTCTAAGGATACAGGAAATACTAGTCAGTCCTTGGCAAAGGAATCCCATAAAGTAAGTGGAATAAGGGAGAGTGTTTGAGGGTTCCTATGTTCTAGACTTAAAGATTTATTTTCTAAATAAATCTTTATTTTACTTAATAAAGATGTTTCCCTCCACTTTCCAATACTAATTTTTATCTTTGCTATCCCCTTCTTTAGGAATTCTTGCATCCTCCTTATTGGACATTTTCTGCCCTTTTATAAACTCTTTATTCACTGATGATCTATGATCTTATATTTTGGAGGCTGGATCATGGGATTGGTTGTGTGCTTTGTCTAAATCCCTGTGGACCAGCTCTTCCTGGGAGCACATCCCAACAGGTCTCTAATTCATCTTTCCAAACAGAATGGTAGTGTTTGGAATTCAAATCATTTCTTTTCTCAGGTGCCGAAGAAAATATTCATTCTTGTGCAGGTTCAGTTTCTGCATTACATATTCCCTGAATTCTTTTTTTTTCCCCTTCATCTAGTTTGTGAAAAATGACTTATTAGCCTCTTTTGTCTCTCTGCCCTGTCTTCAGTCCTCAGCAGGCAACACAGTTGCCACACGGTTCCCTAATGTGCTGCCTACATGCATCTGTCCCTTCTTCAGGAAGCATTCAAGGTCAGGAAAACAACAGCTAATAAATGAGTGCAGAATTATTGCCAGATACTCTGTTAAGGTGCGAAGGAGTGCGACAGCAAAGTAAAACGTGAAATTCACTATTAGAGGAGTTAGTCAGCTGGAGTTGAAAGGAGCAACCCCATCAGACCACCTTCACTTATGACCCCAATTCTACGTTTGGCAGGTTCACAAACCCGCCCTCAGGTTCAACGCACCGGAAGGACTCCAAAAACTCACTGAAAGCTTTCTTCTTGCAGTTTCAGGTTTTCAGGACAGAGTAAAACCCTTGGGAACCTCCCAGGGCACGGTGCAGTCCAGTGGTCCTGTCCCTGCGGAGTTGGAAGCTCACAGAAGCCTCAAAGCACACTGCACAGATACCAAGATAAACAAAGTAACGCAAATGCCATCAGGCAACTCAAATTTGATTTAAGGAGATAGAAATGCAAGCGATTTTCAGAGGAGAGGATTAAGTGCACAAAGATCCTACAGGTGATCTTTTATCCTACTTTCTGAGCACGCTGAGTGGGTTGGCAAGGTTTCCAGAGTGAACAGAGAAGTGCAGGCAGCAAGTAAAGATACACTTTTTCGTGACAGACGCTATGCAACACTCAGCAGTCTCAGAGTCTGGAAGAGCACTGGTCCTGGTAATGTGCATATATGGGTCACCAATAAGAGGGTCATAATTAATAGAGTTACAAGAATTTCAAATAGTAAACTTTTTTTTTTTCATGGACATTCAGCTGTCTCAGGAAACCACGACAGTTCACATACAAAGGATCATATGAGTGATTTAATAATTCCTATTAGGCATTTTTATTAAGCTGTCAGTAGCTATTGTTTGCTGGGTGATTAATGAAGACCCTGTAATTAAAAGATGGCTTCCACAAAATACTGTAATTTATCTTTTGGGGAGCGTTCAAGACCAGAGAATAGACCATGTACTACTGTTCTCATTATAACAAAGGCGCCTTTTGGAGGCAGCCATTTTCAGTCTGCTTTAATTACATTTTCGAGCAATTTTAACTTGATTAAGATTTATGGAATCAACTTCATCACTTTTCAAAGCAAATGAAAGGCTCCATAGGGTTGCAACTAAATATAAAATCAGAGAGAAGAGAGGAACTAATGGGCAAGCAAGGCAGAGCTTTTTTATCTGTTACAAACCCCAAACCCACTTGTTGACTTGCCAATGTATCCTAAGAAGTATATACGCGGTCAGATACTTCGCATGACAATGCCTTACAGAACTGTTTTATCAAAGGAGTACGTGGATCTTTTTTATAAGGAAAATGAGAGGTGGGAAAAGCAGATTTGTTTATTGTACATGACACAGACATGTCCAGAGGCCATGTTGTACAAAGGCATTTATATTTCAAAAAGGTGAGCACACGTATATCGAGGCTCAGAGAAAATGAGAAAGAGTTAATGTTGCAAAATGGGCTCTACCTGCAATCTTTTTTCCCCACTGAAAATGAAACAGCCTGGTGCTGGGGCCTTCTCTGCTAGATGCAAGCACTGCCAGTCTGGTTTAGAAAGGTCACATCCATAGTGGCTTAGGGACGGCTGATTCAGGTTTCTACTAAGCAAGGACTCTAGTTGGAAATGGTGGTACTAGGTACTAGGTAGTAGAATACTTCCCTGTGCTTCAGTGTAACTGAACTGCATATGCACAAGGAGAAAGCCTCCTGGTCAGCAATTGTAAAATTCAGTCCTAGGGACACCTGGGGGACTCAGTCAGTTAGTCAAGAGACGGGCTCTGGATTTCAGCTCAGGGATTGAGCCCTGCTTGGGGAAATCTGCGCTCAGTGGGGGGTCTCTCTCCCCCTCTCCCTCAGCTCTTTGACCCCCTCCCAATCTTTTAAATAAATAAATCTTTCAAAAAGAAGACAAGATTCAGTTCTAGAAAGGAGAATGGTACCTTAGGAGCAGAGTCCGCATCTCAGTCTGCCGCTAAGTTTCTGATCTGTCATGCCTGAGAGGAGACAAGGGCCCTGGGGCACTGGGCACTGCGGTGAAATGTTCTGTTAAAGCGCAGGAGGCCGGGGCTGGGTGACAGCTAAGCTGTCCTATTTTATAGAGGCTTTACTGACCTGAGCAAGCTCCTCCACTTCAGTCCAGGGCTTCATGTTAATTACTCGAACACTTAAAACACCTTTGGAGCTTTCTCCCACTGTATCATACCACTGCTTTTAGATCAAAAACAAAAACTGACCTGCATAATGGAGGCTATTTTTAGAGTTGTAAAAAATAAGAATATATAATTTCGGTTTAGTTATTCTTATCGGCTGAAGATGAAAGCATCCTCCTTGGGTTGGCAATGGAGAGTACTATAGCAGAGGATAAATCATTCACTTATTCTTCCGAGATGAACCAACCCACATTGTGTGGAACATGTGTATGAAAGGAAAGCTGTCTTCTAAGAACTTGAGAAGCACTGTGTTTCTCCTTCTCTACCTTGGAAACCCAAATGCAGGGTAGCCCTGTGTTGGTAAGGACACATGCTGAGGTAGCTTTCCTCCCCTGGCTTTTCCAAGTGTATTCAACTACAAGCACAGTCTGTTGACATTCCCCATGTTCACAGAACACAACTTGAGAACTCTGCTCACACATATCAAAACAACCATATAATGGACATATTCTTGTTCATCAGTTCGGTTGTGTGTCTTCTTCTTGCCTCTTAGCCAAAAATATGAAAATTAACACAAATACAAAAAAATTTTCACCATAAACATTTAAAATAATGTAACATGTATGTAGAAGCTGATAAATACATAACATATATATAAACACACATGTATACATATACGTAGCACTGGCATATATCTGTCTATACTTACTATAATTATTTATTATTATTAATTAGTTACTATTGTGATTCCAATTTGTATTATTTTGTCCTGTAAGAAAGGAATTTAAAGTATCATTAATGATGTATTTGGTTTTATTATTTTTTTAATTTTTTAATTTTTTGGTTTTATTATTTTTAATATATATCATTTCAAACACGGTGTTATATTACTATAGACAGTATTGTATAAGAGCATTTGACCAAGTCCTCCTAGTAAGTAAATACATGTAAACCTAAATGAAGACGAAGACATGTGTTTACTAACTCGACTCTTTCTTAGACAAGTTGAGTGTTCTTTCTTTTTTTCTTTCTTTCTTTCTTTTTTTTTTTTCAATCTGAGTGTGGCTGACACCCAGGGTTATGTTAGTTCCAGGCAGACAGCACGGTGGTTTTCACAAATCTGTACATCACATTATGCTCCCAGCAGGTGCAGCTACGGTCACAGGGTGGCATGATTACTGACTCTTACAACAGTGTCGTATTTTAAGCTTTCAGGGGAGGACAATCTGGGGGCTTTTCGGTAACAGTCATTTCTCTTATTCACTGTGACCTTTGCCTTTACCAGTGAGCAACAACAGTACTTAAAAGCACTTATGAAGAAATATTCACAGAACGTGAAAAACGTCTGACAAACTCCCCGAGCGCAGCCATGACATAAATATAGAAATGTATTTTTCTGCATTTTTATTCTTCCCAAAATGATTGCTTCACTTAATAAATACGTTTTCAAAATGAAAAGTATTTTCTTTGAGGACAAGACTAAGACCTTCACTTTTTCTTAGATAAATATATGTTGACGGGTATATTACTCAGAGTTAAATCAGAGGAGGATAACCACTATGAATAATAGGATAAGAGATTTATTATAGGAATTAAGTCCTATCCAGTTCCGGGAAGAGCTGGAGAAGTGAGCATGTGATAGGAGCTGAATAAAGAGGCATCCCAGCCAATCAGCTGACAAGGCCAGCATTCCTGGCCAGTTGTACCCCAGAGACCTGGGCAGGGAAGCCTTTGGGGCTGCAGCCAAGTGTGGGGGAGGAGGCCTGGGCTCCCATAGGGTGAAAGAACTGGGCACAGAGGGAGCCTGAAAGAATGAGAACAATATGGAACCCACAGGCACTGCTGCTTCTCTCGGTCATGAAATCCAAGCATGACAACTTTCAGAGAACAATGATTTGTTTGAATTCTACCTTCTAAATCTTTTGGAAAAGTTGCTGTTGGGCCGGCTTGAACCCGGGACTGCAAAGGGAAATAGGTATTCTGGGAATCACTATTCCCAGCTTCATCTGGCTGATGCTAGAAAAATCAGGCCTCTGGTCAATCATTCTTAATTACTTAAATTGTGTCTAGCCTGATGGTAGATATGTCTTGTCAAAACAGTCTGTCATTCAACACATAGTCACAGACTGTTTGATGGTGGACAAGCGTCTGGTCTCTCTGTGTGTTATACACTAAGGATGAAAAGAGAAAAGCAGTACCCACACCCAAAACTTGGGAGGATTTTAAAGATCATATTGCATATAAAGCACCTAGAACACAGTAAGTGGTCAGTAACTGTTTACTTTGTGCTGGGCCCTGGAAACACAAAGGAAAAGGCAGGGTCTGCACCCTTAAAAAGAAAAAAGCCTAACTAACAGTCCTGGAACCAGGACTTAGTTTGATATAACTAAGTTGATGGGTTGTTTTGGTATCACTACACTTTTTTTTTTTTTTTTCAAGAAAGGGTAATGATTCAAGAGTATGTAGATTTAGTGTATTTCAACAGCTTTAAAACAGGAAGCAGAAGAGATTAGACTATTCTGCTGTGTATATGTTTGAAAAGATGTTATTAACCATGTTATTAATCCATCAGTGTTAACCATGAGAATTGCTTTTCAAAAATAAAATGTAGCACTTTATGGGTCTTTCCTAAATTCACATACATGACTCTTGATTTTTCCCTTTCTTCTGCTTTAATATAATCAAATAAAAATGTCTTCTGTGAAAATTTTTTTATTTTTATTTTTCCTCTCCTCGAGAAGAAGTTAGCACAGAAGCCACAAGAAAGGAAATACATACATATTCTCGTTTCTTCTGTCCAGCAAAGCACCACACACACACAAAAAAGTAACACAAACAAACTAAAAACCACCCATGAAATTGGAGACCATGGTAAAGCTGTGCAATAATACCACCCCTGGATGTCTGACTTAAATAGCAGCTATGAGCACGGCATTTTATTCAGATGTGTAACCATTGCATCAGTGTTCATGGATGTCCCCATTTCAGGAACCAGAACTGCCTTTCCCTAAGCTCCTCCTGCCTCATGTCCAGAAGACCCTTTCTGGATTTCTGTTTCCTCACACCCCATAGGTAATCCATCAGCAGGTCCTGTTGAGGTTAACTTCCAAATGTACCCACGTCTGACCAGTTCTCAACACTCTCACTGACATGGTCCAAGTTACACTACACCTTGGGAAAATGCATGATTTTCTGACTGGTTTTAGTCAATGTGATTCTTCCTCGGGCCTCTTCCCCACACAGCCGCCACAACTTTTGTAAATGTAAATAAGACCCTATCACTCTCCTTTCCTCAAACTCTTTCCCTGGTATTCTCTCCATTTATTATAAAACCCAAAGTTCTTACCACCCTAATGAGAACCTATGTATGTCTTTATTATTTCAAACTTAGCTTCTCCCATTCTACCCAGATACTTCCCTGTAGGAAACCTTGATTTTCCTATCATAAAGAGGGCAGCTTTGTCGATTCAGAGTTGCTGAATACTCTTCCTCCACATTTTCACATAATGCTCCCCCTCTGGATTTTCTGCCCCTTGTCTTATCTGATATACCTGTCTGCTTTCCATCCAGTAGTTTCTGAAGTCCTTATCTATTGAGCTATTTTCAAAGTAATTGAGGAATTTTGAATTCTATTGTATATTTCATTTTTAATCTCTGAGGCTCTCGTATATAAACATCATGGGAAACAGTTTTTATTTCTTCTCTTTTGCAATGGACCACCTTCTCTGCCTCCCTCCCCGCCTCATGTCTCTGTCTCTCTCTTTACACACACACACACACACACACACACACACGAGTTCACTGAATGAATACATGAATGAAAGAGACATGTTTTACACAAATTCCCCAAGTATTCAATTTGAATAGGTATTTGAAAACATATTTGTCCTTGGAAGTATTAAAAACTAAATGAGAGTCTCATATTGGCATCTGAAAAGAAACATGAAGCTGTGATGAGAGACATTCCATTTACACTCACAAAACCTTGATTTAAAGGAAACTCTAAATGTCTAGGACACCTATTTGAGGGCAATTGCAATTTTCTTTCATTAGTTAATAACATGTGGTTTGCCATGTTTTGATTAATGAGACAGTAAACATTTTGTGCATTAATTAAAAGATAAGACACAGTTTTTGCACCAGGGAAATTAAATCAGACCCACTATGAAGCAGTTCAGTCCTGGCAGAAAAGAAGAAATGTTAAGGACAGTAACTGAAACCATGCTTGTAAACGGTGCTGATTTTTAAGAGAATTTTTTTTTTTAAGATTTTATTTATTTATTTGACAGAGATCACAAGTAGTCAGAGAGAGGGAGGCGGGAAGCAGGCTCCCTGCTGAGAAGAGAGCCTGACCTGGGACTCGATCCCAGGACCCTGAGATCATGACCTGAGCTGAAGGCAGAGCCTTTAACCCACTGAGCCACCCAGGCACCCCTTAAGAGAATTTTGTAAGCATCAGATGTGATAGTCTGAAAACCAGTCATGTCCTAATGCTGACAATGTTAATAAGGTCCTCACTGATTTCTGAAGAGTTGGTTCAAAGAAGTGACAGTCTTTGTCAGTATGGTCTCTGTGTGATCATGTAATAAAAATGAAGTGAATATCTGTATATATTTTAATTCTAGATGGTATAAATTCTTTCGGGAAACAAATTGTTACCTTCATAAAATTTTTAAGTTCCTGTTTCTTGTTGCTCCTATCACAGTCCTCCAATTGTCCTTTATAGCATTTTCTTTCTTCCCCTTTTTAAGACTTACCTATTTGAGAGAGAAAGAGCACAAACAATGGGAGTGGCAGAGGGAGAGAGAGAAGCAAAGTCCGTACTGAGAAGGGGGCCCGAGGGGGTCTCCATCCCAGTACCCCGGGATCATGACCTGAGCCGAAGGCAGTCTCTCCACCGACTGAGCCACCCAGGTACCCCTTTATAGTACTTTCTTGTCTGTGTTGCTGTGTGTGAGAGATTGTGTTGAATCCGTGAATTAACGGCTACTCTGCCAGCTCAACGGGGTGGGGGCAGCAGTGCCGTGTCTGATTCACTCATCATGTAACCCACAGGCACGGGGTGTGGTGCTTTGCTATATAATGAGTACTCACAGTTTTGTTGAAATGCAAATTTATTTACTATATGGTTTCCAGCCATGGAAAACTGTACAAATGTGTACACATTTTTTTTTAGTATTTGAAGATGGTATTTGTATAAAACTAGAATACATTTTAGTGACTAGTGGATGTAGATATATTTGCTATAGTTCTTTCTGAATATTCTTTTTTTTTTAATTTTACTTATTTATTTGATAGAGATCACAAGTAGGCAGAAAGGCAGGCATAGAAAGAGTGGGGAAGCAGGCTCCCCACTGAGCAGAGAGCCTGATGCAGGGCTCGATCCCAGAACCCTGGGATCATGACCTGAGCCGAAGGCAGAGGCTTTAACCCACTGAGCCACCCAGGTGTCCCTCTTTCTGAATATTCTTAAGCCTAAACTGTGTAAGTCCTGTGTTAAATCCTGAAATCAATCCATTACTGGTTAAGCTTTGTAAAAATCCATTTAAAAAACACAGGAGGTCAAGACAGTTTCCCATTAGTCCTGTAAGTTGACACCAGCCCCCAGAGAGCTCCAGGCGATGCTCAGTGATGTACACAGGGCACTGGAATACCAGTCAGGAGTTGCATCTAGTCCCAGTTTGCAGCTAATCACCCGTGACTTAGCCTGCCTGGGCAGCAGCAAATCACATTTTTAAAAAGTAAGGAGATTAGTTCCCATAAGTTGTATTAAAAGCCTCTTCTGTCTCTAAATTTCTCTGGGATCAGACCAGGCTTTAGCCTTCTCAAGCTGCTATAACCAAGAAAATATAAAAAACAAGGTGGGGCTTAAGAAACAGACATTTGTTCCTCCCAATCCTAAGGTTAAGCCCAAGATTAAGGCAACTGTTACTCAATTTGCTGTCTGGTGAGGGCTCCCTTCCTGGCTCACAGGCGGCCGCTGTCATTTTTCAACTGTCCACTCATGGCCAAGAAAGGACTAGACGGCTTCCTGGGTTTTTTTTTGTTTTTTGTTTTTTGTTTTTTGTTTTTTTGAAGGACATATTTCCCATTCACCAGGGCTCTCCCTTTTTGACCTAATCACCTCCCGAAGGCTCCACCGCCCAAACTGTCACTGGGTGTTAGGATTTCAATGTGTAAGTTTTAGAGGGACATGGATTTCCAGTCCATAACAGAGCTGTTGATCAATTTCACTGTAGTGTCTTGCAATATAATAAGCATTTAATTCAATTTCTTATACGTAATATGAGTCTGACCAAACTGTATTGTGTGAAAAAAATACTGAATTGTATAACTAATTGAAAATAGTTTAAACCGCAACAATTTAAAACATATGCTTTAAAACGGTGCATGATCCGTCAATGTGTGGTGCAATGTAGTTTCTCAAAAAATGCACACAAATATCTGTACTATTCTCGCTCAGATTAAGAAACAGGACATGACTAAGATTCTAGAGGCTGCCTTTCATATCCACTCATTACCTGACGCATACCTGACTTTATTTTCTAAATTCTGTCACCTTACATAAGGTGTGATGATGTTTGAGCATTATGTACATTTAATCACATGATATTCTACTCTATCTGAATTCTTTCAGGCATTCTTACATTTATGAATTTCCTCCCAGTAAGCATTCAGCTCTCGCTCACCCACTTGTATTGCTGGGTGGGATTCCATGATAGGAATATACCACAACTGATTTTCTCTGATCTGCAGTTAATGAACATTTGGGTTGTTTCCTTGTTTGGCCATTAGAAAGTAGATTGTTTCGAATCTTTTCCCCCATGTGTCCCGGGGCACTCGTGAAAACATTTCTCTTAGGAATACACTTGCAAATGGAATGGTCTGGTCATATGGCTGGTAGACGCTAACACTCACTTTTAATGATATCAATTTATAGCCTCACCATTATTTTCTAAAAATTCTGGCTACCACACATTTTCTGCAACACATGGGATGGTCTTTTATTTGCCGGTATGGATGTTCATGGTGATGTATCTTATCAATACTAAAAGAAACAAATCTTGAATGTACAGTTCAATGCCTTTTTACCCATCTCTAGCAGCCGAGACCCAGATCAAGACCAGAACATTTCCATCAAACATTCCTTGGGACCCCTTAAGCAATGTAGTATCCTATTCCATATTCTTACCCCCTATCCCACCTCCAAGTAAACACCTCTGAGCCCTGCCATGGAGCAACACCTCTCTTCCTGGCTTTCTTTACACCATTTGCAAGACTGATCTCCCAAATTTCCATGCATATCTTAAAAATTATCTTATTTAGGTATGACCGCCAACAAGAAACAGGGGATTTAAAATGTGTCATTTTACGAACTGTAACATCCATGTGCCACATAAAATCATCACTTGAATCAAGAGAGGGAACATCCCCAGCCCACCCAAGACCCCTGCTGTCTCTCTCCATGTCCTCTCTCCACAGGGGGCCACTACCCCATCTGTGTTCACTATCGATCAATTGATTGATCTATATTCTCTAGAGTTTTACAGGAATGGAATCATTCAGAATTTACTCTTTTGTGTGACTTCTTTCACAGAGTCATTATCTGGAGAGGACTTATACATGTGGTTGTATTGATAGCTCCTTTGTTTTTTTGGCTGAATAACATTTCATCATTTGGTTGTTTGGCTTGGACTTCTCAGATGCACAGAATGGTTAACATGATAAAAGGCATTGCTAACTCCTCAGCATTGTTCAAGGATACTTCCTGAAAGGCTGGACACAGTCTCTATCTGCCTTCTCCAACAGGAGGATTATCAGTAGAGGGGCTCCTGGGTGGCTCAGCTGGTTAAGCATCTGCCTTCAGCTCAGGTCATCCCAGGGTCCAGGGATTGAGTCCCACAACCCTGCTCAGCAGGGGCTGCTTCTGCCTCTCCTCCCTGCTTATGCTCTCTCTCAATATCTCTGTCTCTTTCTCTCAAATAAATAAATACAAAATTTTAAAAAAAAGGATTACCAGTAGCCACAAGTGGCTGTTAACACTTGATGGTTAATGCAACTGAGGGACTGAATTTTAAGAGTCTTTAATGAGCATTAGTATAAATTTAAATAGCCACAGATGTTATTGGCTGCCATGCTGTGCAATGCAGGGCAGACTATTCAGTATTTCTCAAATTTCCTTCATATATATGTATGTCTACATGTGTTTCATGTAATTGCTATCCCAGAGAAGAATGAGGAAAGGCAAGAGCAACACACATCGGAAGTTTTAGGAATCCATGCATTAGTTGCCTAGAAGGCATATTAATTGCCATCGGTACAGTAATTTTTGTCCAGTGATCTGTATAGCCTTTATCTTACTTGATGTATTGTTACCAACTGCACATATGTGGACATTCCTGGTACTCTGTATATCCTTTCTTTACTTCCATAAAAGTGTCTTTATTGCCTCTTCTCTTAACTATCTTTTTATAAAAATTTTAAAAAGATTTTAAATATTTATTTCAGAGAGAGAGAGAGAATGAGAGACAGAGAGAGCATGAGAAGGGGGAGGCTCAGAGGGAGAAGCAGACTTCCTGCTGAGCAGAGAGCCTGATGGGGGACTCAATGCCAGGACTCCAGGATCATGACCTGAGCCGAAGGCAGTCACTTAACCAACTGAGCCACCCAGACGCCCTCTTCTTAACTATCTAGTTTCTGGATACTTTGTACAGATTTTCTATCCTTTGCGTCCTCTTTAAAATTATGAATCTTCCTCCATTTGCTTTCACTGGTACTTTTTCGCACCCTTCTCTGGGCTACCACCTGGATTTTAATGGCTAAAATTATCAAGTATATTTCACAGCTGCCCAATAGACATGCTCTGCTCTTGGTTCTGCCTGAAATTCCAGCATCCCTTAGTCCCCACCTGCTTGGGAGAGTGTGGGCCATGGATGTTGCCCATCACTCTTCATCACCTGGATAACGTGGTGCTACTAATCCAGGCTCTTCCTGGACCAGATCCTGAAAATGATCCATCCCCATACATCCCTGTGCATAATGCAGTTTCAAAACTGTTTTCTCTTCTCTAGTTTTAGCTAAATTAGCACCACTGGAAGCTGTACTATATGAGCTGGGCCAGGAAGCTAATGGTTCTGTTTTCTGAATCAAATTTGTATATTTACACTGAAATGAACTTTGCTTACATTATTGTATATTCCCTGTACCATATCATCCATCGGTTTTTTGTTTTTTTTTTAAGATTTTATTTATTTATTTGACGGAGAGATTACAAGTAGTCAGAGCAGCAGGCAGAGAGAGAGGGGGAAGCAGGCTCCCTGCTGAGCAGAGAGCCTGATGCAGGGGCTTGATCCCAAGACCCTGAGATCATGATCTGAGCTGAAGGCAGAGGCTTAACACATTGAGCCACCCAGGTGCCCCATCCATTGGTTCTTAAAGCCTCAAGTAGTCATCACAAAAAGAGAAAGCCCATTTATTGAAATAGTATTATTTTAGCCTGACTTTTGGAATTAATTTTTGGTGTATCTTTTTAAATGATGCCATCCTCTGTTACTTCTCTTGCAGAAATGCCCTGGATGAAACACTAATTTACTGTATTTGGTTAAGTGCCATTTGATCACATTTGATTTATCTCCATGCAACTGTGATATGTAGAAATAAACTCGCTCAGCTGCTTCTATGTTCCTTAAATTAAGAGTTCAGCTCTGATGGGCAGGTGGGGTGCTATTTGTAGAGATCTGCCTCTTTTATTCTCATGACATTCTTCATTTTTAAAAATAAATCAGATTTTCATGTTATATGTGATTTTAGCATATCTTGGGTTCATATTTTTTCTTTTAAGATTTTATTTATTTATTTGACAGACAGAGATCACAAGTAGGCAGAGAGGCAGGCAGAGAGAGAGGAAGGGAAGCAGGCTCCCCGCTGAGCAGAGAGCCCGATGCGGGCCTCGATCCTAGGACCATGACCCGAGCCGAAGGCAGAGGCTTTAACCTACTGAGCCACCCAGGTGCTCCATATCTTGTGTTCTTTTCCAAGACCTACTTTAAAAAAGAAAGTAACAGTCACATAAGCCTGATTGGTTGAGATGGCAAAGTTGTTTCCAGCTGACATGCCTTATCCTAGTTACTATAGTTTAGATCTTTTATTGTTCAGTTATGGTCCAGGCTCATCCGATATTTTTAGTTTTCTTTTTTTAAACTTGATTACTACTTATACTTTCAGTTTCAATAATTTGATTGCTACTTATACTTTCAATAATTTCAAAAATGTCATCAATATCACATAATAAAAAAGGATGAACTTGAAAGCCAAAGAGAGAAGAAACATCCAACTTAACTCATTATAGCACATTTTTCAGAGCCTTGGGATTGGCTAAACAGTTTTTCATTATTTAGACATTTGCTTTCCCCCTGCTTTTATACTGAAATAAGTAGATGTATGGTTATTTCTTGCTCTGAAAGTTTCCAACCCTTTCTAAGTAACTCCTCCCAAATATTATTCAAATATTCATTTTAAACGATAATGAAGTCCTTGAGACTACACAGAAAACACGTCCTATTAATTTATAATCTTCCCCTAGTACACATTTTCACATATAACACACGCAGAAATCTGGCACATGCAATCAGCAGAGTATTTGGAAATGGGTTTGCACATAAGAGAAATGTGGCACCAATAACCGCCAGCCAAGCCACTGCATCTCCTGTATCACTGTGGATTTTCACCAACTCCATTTTATTGCACCTTGTGGGCTCACGTTCCCACGCTAATGGGCAGTTTAGTGTTTATGCTCCATCCCAAGTGGTTGATTAGAGCTTATTATCGGCGGTCTGAAATAGTCATTATACCTGGGCTCCTAGCCATGCGATCTGCACTGGGGCGCATCCGAGTACTGGCTGATGGATAAGGTGTCCTTCACTGCCAGTTCCACCCTAATTATTCCTTGCTCACTACCCCCAGTGTTCATTTTGTTCATTGGCTTTGTTCCCCAGGCTGCTGCTTGATAGCCTGCCCAACTCCCTGGTTGGAACTGCCAGCTCACTCCTGGTGATCCAGACCCAACTGGCCATTCAGAGACAGAGATGGACCCCACCCTCCTTGCCAGACTTAATCCTTGGACTCCAGAGATGGAGGGTGTCTTCCAAGGGGCCTGGGGTGACCTGAAGGGAGGCAGGGTTTGCATGACTCTGCTAGGCCCCAAATCTGCATCTTCCTTTGAACGCTACTGACCTGGCTAAAATAGAAAATAAAAATATAAAATTCAGTCTCGAGGTCTTTTAGAAAAGTGAGACTCAGATTTCAAGAAAAGAAGATAAGTTACCTCAGGATATGGGAAGGATCTGATAACTGTGAGTGATACCTGAGCAAGGCCCATCCGGTCCTTCTCTGCATTATCCCTTCAAATATGAAGGGCCTCTGAGGAGGGACAGCACAGCATTCTGACTACATTCCTTCTCTTATTTTGTCTTGTGGAGGCTATGGTAAGAGGGCTTTTTTACCTAAATTTTTTGTTTAACTTCTTTTTTTTTTTTTTAAAGATTTTATTTATTTATTTGACAGAGAGAGATCACAAGTAGGCAGAGAGGCAGGCAGAGAGAGAGGAAGGAAAGCAGGCTCCCCGCTGAGCAGAGAGCCCGATGCGGGGCTCGATCCCAGGACCCTGGGATCACGACCCGAGCCGAAGGCAGAGGCTTTAACCCACTGAGCCACCCAGGTGCCCCATTTAACTTCTCTTAACAAGAGCCACAGTACTAGGTTTTTGGATACTTCATTATCTTTGACAAAGTTTTATGGTTATTTCCTTCCAGAGGCCTTGTGCCTTGAAGACTATTTCCATGTTAGTATCACATTATCAGCAAAGTATTGTAAGGTATCCTTTCCTGCTTCTCAGTAATCACTCATTTCCTCAATGGATGCTCTGCTGGGTTGGCATGAGCTAAAGTCACTCTAGCACACAGTGCCAGGGCCACTCCCAGGAACTGGGCATGGGAAGTGTCCTTTCCTTCATGGAGCTTCTGTTGTAGAGCAATAGGCTAACAACTTAAAAAGCAAAGTGCAATATGATGCCAGTTAAATATAAGAACTATGAAGAAAATATAACATAGAAGAGGATGAAGGACAAAAAAAAATAAATGAAGCAAACCCCATGCTCACAGATACAGAGATCAGGTTGGTGGTTGACAGAAGCGGGTTTGGGGTGGGTGAAACAGGTGAAGGGGGTCCAGGGTGCAGACCTCCAGTCATAACACACGGGTCACTGGGCTATAGCCTACAACGTGCGGACTACAGTTAAGGGTATCGTATCGTACCGCGTATTTGAAAGTTGTTGAGAAGGTGGATCTTGAGGATTTTCGAGGAGAGAAAAAGAAAAACTATTTTAACTGTGTGATGGGCACTAACTAGATTTACTGTGGTCACCATTTCACAACAGATACAAATATGGAATCGAACACTCCCAACTGCTCTAACATTATAACTCAATTAAAACACTACAAGTTTTTTTTTTAAGATTTTATTTATTTATTTGACAGACAGAGATCACAAGTAGGCAGAGAAGCAGGCAGAGAGAGAGGAGGAAGCAGGCTCTCCACTGAGCAGAGAGCCGGATGCGGGGCTCAATCCCTGGACCCCGAGATCATGGCCTGAGCTGAAGGCAGAGGCTTAACCCACTGAGCCACCCAGGTGCCCCAAAACACTAGAAGTTTTAAGTTAAACAAGCAATGGAATGCCTGTTAAATATAAGAACCCTGAAGAAAATATAAGAGAGAAGAGGATGAAGGAGGGTCCTGTCTATGTAAATGCACAGAGTTTTTGAGTTCCAACACAAAAGGACTGAGGAAGTAAGCCACAGAGTATTCTGAGGAAGAACCTGGCATGAATGGCGGGCAAAGCCCCTGAGGCAGGAGCTTTCTAGGCATCCTGGAGAATCTGCATGGAGGCCAGTGTGACTGGCTCTAAATGAGACTGACACGATATAGGGGGGAAAGACAGGCAGAGACAGACCCTGTGCAGTCTTGTAGGACTAAATCAGAGATGTAGGTTTTGGATCTAAAGAAAGTTGACTTAATTGTTAGAGCAAGAAAGCCATTCCTGTGACTGGCTTGTAACCAAGAATATGCGTTTGTCTCCTCTTGGATATCCAGCTCATATTCTGCCATTTTCCATGTTTGAAAATCCACATGAGCTTAAAGACAGCTCCCCGCGCCCACCACCCACATGCAGATGTGACATCTGACAAATGTGACCAGAGTGGACAAGTGATTGAAGAGGACTTTTACTGTCTGAACAGCAACAATGATGGCAGGACAACCCTTTCAGCTGGGCTGTTTTTCTGATGTCATTGAAATGATCAAGGTATGTCTCTGGTCCTTTGACCTCCTTAGGAGATCCATTTGCTGAGCACAGAATTGTTCTTTGCTTAATGCATCATGTGCGACTGGCATATCATTTTAAAATATTATCTTTGGAAATGGGGGTGGAAATGATAACTTGTATATAGATTCACTTCTGAAGGACTTCGTGGTATAGTCAGTAGCACAAAATACATACAAACAGCTACTTTATATGGCAAAGCACAACCCAAGGTCCACAGGTAATGCCACAGAATGTCCAGATAATAAAGGTCAGAGGAATGGACTAAATAAATAATAAACAGATAAAAATTAAAAACAACAACAATATTGAGACATTTCAGCCAGACTGATCTGGAAAATTTTCAAAGATGAGGTGTCATATGTGTTGGAAATTAGGGGAAAGAGTAGGATAATAAAAAGGAGTTAACCATAACAGGAAGTAATTCATGTAAATGAAAAAATCTAAATTCTAGTGGTAGGTCAGTTAAAACATCTGAAAACTGGGGAGTATTTAGCTTAGCGCACCGGAGAGAGAAAGATGGAAAAGTGAGCTGAAATCAGAAAAAGAGAACATGGAATGCCAGGGAAATGTGCTTTCATCCTACAGACAGTAAAAAGTTTTAAGCTAGGAGTTTGAACAGTTGCAGTGAATTTGGCGGGAACAGAGTTATGGCAGTGATTCATGGAAGCACTTTTGGAGTTCTGAGTTGAAGAATGGCATGAATTCAGAGGAAAGAAGTATCCCCATGATACCACAAACAGATTCCATATAATTTGGCAACAAACTGGATTAGAATAATGAGAAAGGAGACCATCGCCACTCAACCATGTAATCATCCTCAGGTTGAGGATGGTTGATACATTTAATAAAGAAGATGTGCACTGGAGAAAAATATAACTGCAGGGTAGGGTAATACAGATGTGATTATTTTGGTGGTGCAGATATTGACCTGAAGATATGATGCACATACCTCAAGGTCAGAGAGTTTAAGAAAATTCTAAATCCAATATTGGATCCCTACCTCAGAGCGTACACAGAAATAAAGTTTAAATTAATCACAGACTTGGGGCACCTGGCTGGCTCAGTCGGTGAAGCATCCGACTCTTGATCTCAGTGCAGGTGTTGATCTCAGGACCCAGTTCAAGCCTGGTGGTAGGCTCCATGCTGGGTATGGCGCCTACTTTAAAAAATTAACCACAAATTTAACCAAGATTTTAAAACATAAAACTTTTAGAGGAAATACAGGAGTAAATCTTTATCTTAACTTTATTTTTGTGAAAGCTCAGGGGCTTCTTCCTTCTTTTCTAGCCATCTACTATGCCTTGGACCTGTGTTATAAATGCCTCAGGGTACGGGTGCTTTTGAGTGACCCAATTTCCCAAAGAAACTCTGTTCTTACCTTTTCCTCACAAGCCCTAGGCTGCCTCTTGTAGGTCTCGACTATAGTCATTCACCCAGGCAGCTGCACGTTTTTCATTTGCCTTAATGATGTTTTCTGGCAATGCCCACAGCCTTCCCTTCTTGTGCAAGTTCCAAGAGAGGTAAGACAGAGACAGTCAGCTTGTGTCAGTCCTCAGGCCGTCCTCCAGACAGGTTTGAATAGAACAGACAAACACAAATAATTACAAATCAAGTCTGCTCTGCTCCCTCCAGAACTGGGGAGTGGGGGCTGATGTGTTCAGCACCACCACTGTGCCAGGAGGGGTGAGATGGGCTAAGCAAAAACACCACAACGCTTTCTCACAAATTGTTAATGCCTCTTTCTTAATTTATTGTTCACTTGGTTGCTGTAAACCTTTGCTTATTTCCAGTTCTGACAAATTGGTTCTGACAGCTTCTGCTTGCTTTGTGATGCTTCTGTGGATGGATGGGAGTTCGAAGCTGCCCATACCACCGTTTTTCTCCTGAGGTGTTTTGTGAAGAAATTTTTCTCAGACTTCACTGAAGCATATGCAACAT
Organism: Taxidea taxus jeffersonii; assembly: GCA_003697995.1. Lineage (NCBI taxonomy): Eukaryota > Metazoa > Chordata > Mammalia > Carnivora > Mustelidae > Taxidea > Taxidea taxus. The sequence goes on along the minus strand of ML105738.1, from coordinate 10,422 downwards.
GGGACTGAGAACACACTTGAGTATGCTTTTCTGAAGGGCATTTATTCACCTTCCAGCAAAAATTTCAACTTTACTAATGCCGGTACATTGGGAAATCTGTTCGAAAAGAGCAAAGACTGCGTACCTCTAACAAGAGGTCTGGGTAGCATGGAGCTCAGGTCCATACCTAATTATATGGGAATTTACAGATTTCAGGGATGACTACAAGGCAACAATAACCAGCTGGGCTACAAAATAGCTAAGACTTTGTGATTCACTGATAAATCAATTATGTGATTAAGACTCACTAGTTAGGGGCACCTGGGTGGTCTGCCTTTGGCTCAGGTCATGATCTTGGGGTCCTGGAATGGAGTCCTGAATTGGGCTCCTTGCTCAGTGGGGAGTCTGCTTCCCCTTCTCCCTCTGCCATTCCCCCTGCTTGTGCATGCTCTCTCTCAATGTGTCAAATAAATAAATAAAAATTTTTAAAAAGACTCACTAGGTATATAACAGTAAACATTTTTAATCTTAAAAACTGACAGTTTTTTCACATTATCATCTGTCTACAAAATGAAGGTTTGAACTTTTGACGGACATGCCATACCTGTCTCTACCTTGCAATGAATGTTTAAGTGTATAGGTATATTCTTCATATACATATTTTTGTGTATGATGTCAAGAATAATAGTTTTTTTTTAATTTATTAAAGGCCATCATTAACTTGGTAGAAGGTTTTGTGCTTGAACGATTCTTAACAAGTGGACTGTTGTAATTTCAATTAATTTGTTTCTACTTAATTTATGTTGTAAAGGCTTTTGTTAAGAGCTAAACTGTGATTTTTCATATGCCAGGTTATGTAGGGAAAAAAAGAAGTTCTTTATCAAGTAACTGAATTACTAAATTCAACTCAACCATAATCACATGGAAGATTGTAACTGTACAAACCTAAATGTAATTACACTGAGATTTTTTTTTCATTCAGAATCTATATGATTGATCGGAATTTGTTTTCCATGTGGGAGTTAAAATGCATAATATTTAAATGTAACCAAAGTATATCTTTCTCTTAACTCAGAAATAAATGTATCTCAACATCTTTCATATCTCCTGGTGATTAGCTTGCTGAAAGGTATGCTGAACCATTGTGACCCCGACTGAAATGGTCACTAAGTTTTCCAACCTGGAAGTGAATCCCAGCAGTCCAGCTATTCAAAGTCCTGCCAGAGCCACCTTCCTTTTAGAACCAATGCTTACTCCCAACCTTTCTGCAAAGTATTGCTCACAGTGAAACTACAAAATAAAATCACTTGGCTTAAGAATGAGGTCATTTTCCACTTAAAGGGCCAAGGAATTATCCACACTGGTCAAATTAAATAGATAATGAGATTTCATTATAGGAGGGAAGGAACAAGATATATCAAATGGTCCTGATTCTCTCTAGGCCAAGATTTCTACTGATTTTAAACTACTTTGACATCATTGGCCTGTTTGAATTCAAGGGTGTAGTTTCAGAGACGATGGTAACAGGGGTCCCTAAATGAATCACAGAGCCATGGGGGCCTGTTCACAGACGACTCTGGGGCACAGATTCTTCATCTGGAAAGTAAGAGTAATGTTAATTGCCTCATAACTTTGCATGTGCCTGGGGGTTAGCAGTCTTCAAAGCCTAAAAATCCCTGATGTGGCCCTAAGCATCACCCAGAAACCTGTTGGAAGTGAGCCCAGACCTCTCTGGAATGGAGTTCAGCACCTGAAGCTAAAAGTCTCAAGGTGGTTTTGACACACATGAGCCATGAGAATGGCTGCTTTAGAACATGGACAGCCTGGCATAGACCTCGTGTGTGATACATGATGGGCAACATCATCACTGTCACTGTCATCTCTGGGGGGAACCACCCCATGAGCAACCAGAATTTACAGTTCTTTCTCTCTTGAGGTCTTCAGTCCAGAGGAATGACAGTCCTGGTGGAGGGAGGTACATGGGGTAGGATTTGGGACCTTAAGTTCCCTGGCAAGGTCAGTGTGGCAGTCAGGATGCAAAGCCCCAGAGTATTTTTATAAAATCAACCTTGTGACGAGCATTTAGGATGTCACAAATTACTCAACTGCTTTATTTAATTAACAAAATGTTCCCAAGTACTATCTTGCTATCATGCCATAAAAATGCGTATGTATTGTATTGAAAGCAGTCCAGAAAGGTATACATTCTTTATTTCCATTTCTATCTGCACACACCACTGCTATGCCACGGCTTTGATAAAAGTCTATAAAACTGTATAAAGGAAATAATACTTTATGTTTATACTAAAAAATCATTACTGTCCTAGTTCAATTGGAGTTATAACCTGAAAAAATATTTTAATTGCATACTCATCATCAGCCTCATTTTTTAGAGACCTTATTTCCAGAACTCTTTTGGTTCTGCACCCAGTTCCAATGTGGTGGTGGTGGTATGTAGGGGGGTGGGTTTCCCCCACCGCCAACAGGCAATTCTCCACACTCTAGCTGGGCAGCCTACAATGCAAACCAGTTCTGATGGCGTCTACCCTGAGCCAGCATCACATTCCTTAGGTTATGGGTTCACTCCTACAAGACCGCCCCCTACCTTAAGATGCTAGTTACATGTTCAAGTTGTTACCTATACTCCTGACCAACTGGCTAGAAAGCAGAGGTTCCCACAACCCTGTCTATGGGTTCAGTGAATTGCTAGAGTGGCTCATAGGACTCTAAGGACATTTTACTTACTAGATCACCAGTTTGTTATAAAAGGATATAACTCAGGAACAGCCACATGGAAGAGATGCATGTGGCAAAATATAAGAGAAGGTCCTGGGGGACCTTCCAAGACCTCTGAAGGCTCACCCCTATCCCAGCACCTCCATGAGTTCCCCAACCCAGAGGCTCTTTGAACTTGCCCTTTTGGGATTTTATGGAAGCTTCATTACATGGCATAATTAATTAAATCATTGGTCATTGGCAAATGAACTTCATCTCTAGCCCCTCTCCCCTCCTTGAAGGTCAGGGGGTGTGGCTGAAATTTCCTCTAATCACAGGCCTGGCTCTACTGGCAGCCACTCCCATCCCTAGAAGCTTTCCAGAAGTCATCTCATTAACATAAGACACCTTAATCACTCTTCACACTTAGTAAATTCCAGGGGGTTTTGGAGCTGTAAGCCAGGAAGACCAAATACATATGAGAAATATAGTCCCGTCATCTGAACAACCAAATATACATTTTTCTTACAAATTACAATATTGCAAGAACAAGAATTAGGAAAATAATGTGTACATCTATATTTTAAAATGTCTATTAGGGTTATAGATACTAAAGTTTTACCAAAACTGATTATTTTCTGAGACGTTGCCTCTATGTTTAGATTTAAACAGGTGAAGGGGTATCTTTTTTCAGGGTGTGCTGACTGAGTAGTTTCACTACTGCATCTGACTGGGGACTATATATTCATGATCTCAGAAAGACATTACGATATTTTATCATCTGAAATTATTACAGCAAAATTATTTTTCCATTCCAAAAAGGAAACAAGCCTGTTTCTCTCATCTACATCATCTGCTAGAAGATTCGGCTAAATCACAGATTCAACAAAAACAAAGAGCAAAATGTAAACTGGGCTTTAGGAAAATGTCAACTTTCACTGGGATTAGAGCCTCCTACTTTCCCTTTATAGGCAAGAACAGTAATACATGTCTTGAGTCAAAGAAGATGCTTAGAAATGTTTAATGATGGAAGAAAATACTTATGAGGAAAACCTATTCTGTCTGAGACTGGGATATGATAAGAGGACTTACAGCTTGATTTTCTATTTCACCTTCTAGACCTGAGGCTAAGCAAATTTCACAGCAATGATTAGAATGGGTAACTTGGGGAAGAATCTGCTTCTGGCTATGTATCACACCAGAAATCCAAACTCTTTAGCTCTGAAAACTTTCTTCCTAATTATGAGCTTAAAACTGTGTCTCTTTCTGAGAAAAAATAACTTTAAGAATGAAAGATTAATCAGAAACAAAATACATGCTTCATAAATGTACTATGAGTATTAGAATTACATTAAATTAAATTAGCATTACTACAATTAATGATATTCGTTGCTTTCTTACTCATGACCAAGATCATGATATATCTATGTTATGATGACATCAAAGCCACAAAGACTTTTCTAAAAGACTCTCCTTAAAAGGAAGGTAAGTTTTATACAATAGTTTGGTATTATTTATTCAAGTTTATGGATAATTAATGTTATCTAATTTTACATGTTAAAAAAAATCCACCTGAGCAAATTTAAAAATCTAATTGGCTTTATTCATCTGTTCATGAATCAGGCAATATCCCATCAAGCAAAAATAAGAAAGCTCCAAGGAACTGCATAAAATGGAAGGCTTTCAAGGGCAGAGACAGGGGTGGGACTTGGAAGACACCAAGGAAAAAAGGGACAAAAGGGTCTGTCAGCCAGATTACCTCCCTGCAGCTGATCAGGCATTTCCACAATTACTGGTTTAAAATACCACTCCCCAGGAGAGGTCCAAACTGCTATTAGTGTTGTAGGAGGACTGGGGAGACTGCACCCTGGGGCCTCCACACAGCGTGTCTCGAAGATGGCACCCAAGGCTCTTGGCCGTGCCATGAGAGAGAAGTCAAGTACAGATGTGCAGCAAAACGGACAGGCAACACAAGCAGGCAAGTTTATAAAAGTGGAAGGGGGGAAGACGGAGAGGGATAGAAGGGGAGAGAGGGACAGAAGGAGAGGTGGGGAGAGAAAGAGGGAGAGGGATGGAGGGAAGGGAGAAGGAGAGAGAAAGGGAGGCAGAGGGAGAAAGGGAGGAGGAAGACAGAGAGGAAGAGAGGAGGCAAGAGGGACAGAAGGAGAGGGAGGGAGAGGGAGAGATGGCAGGAGTTCTGCAGCTGTACACCCTGGGGGTTGGGTTTCTTCTATGGACAGTTATTAACTAGGGGGTGGAATACTCATTAATCCTTGGAAGCAAGGTTTTTTTCCTCCTTCTTTGCTGGGGGAGGGGGTGGTTCCTGTCATGGCACTTGCCACCTAGGTAGGGTCTGTCTGGTTTGATCTGGCTTCTTGTGGCTTTGTTTTGGAGTGCTCCCAGGACAGGCCAGGGACCTTCCTGATAGCTGCCTGGGGCTTCCTCATTGGTGGAGACAGGCCTCCGGTTAGAACCTGACTGATTGCCTCTAATATGAGGTTGGGCATTAAGTCTCCCTGGGGCTCAACATAAGTGACTCCATTTGGGGCATGTTGTTTCTTTTTAAGCCAGAAATTACATTTACAAATAACATTATCAACAGAGATAATACTTATTACTTTATAAGTTTTTACTTAAAAGCCATCTCATAAATCCCCCATAAACATTTGTACCCCTGTGCTAAGTGCCAGAAGCTTTCGGCTCATATGCCTTCATAAGTACACGTTCCATAGACATGACGTAAGAGCCTCACAGTCCTAACTTCCATCTACAGTCTCTGACTTAACCACGTTTTCACTTATGATTCTCCATCCTCATGATGGTGCAAAAGCAATACTCATTCAGTAGAAACTGTCCTTTGAATTTTGAGTTTGGATCCTCCTCACCCCTGCCCCCTCAGCTAGTGATCTGCCATATAAGACAACCCCTTATGTCTCTTGTGATGCTGGAGCCACAGCTCTGAGACAGTCAAACAATCAGAACTAAGGTACCAGCATACTTCCCACCACCCTGTACCGATAACAACTATCCTGTTTTATACATCAATGCAGTATACAATAACCAACAGGGGATATTCAACACTTTTTTTTTTTAATCAAATAGGCTTTGTGTTAGGTGATTTTGCCCAACTTTGGCTCATGTATGTGTTCTGAACATGTTTAAGGTCAGCTAGGCTAAGATATGATGTTCATGGGGTTAATAAGGTATTAAATGTATTCATGGTATCTTCAACTTGCAATGCATTTACAGGAATCTTAGCTGATCACTGGAGGAAGATCTGTATTCGTGACTAGGAAGGGATGTATGTTGGGAACTGCCTTATTCTAACGCTAATGTCCATGTCACTCTTACTACAGCACATCACCTCCTCATGGAAAAGATTTCATAACTATGTTCCATGGAAACAGATTTTCCTAAAACAGGAGGTAATCCCTTGGTCAAAATTTTAAAAAACATGCAAATACAAGATTCTCACTTCTCTGCCTTCCAACAAAATTCCCACTTCCCTGATATCCACCATCAGAGAGATATGATGCAGGCAGTAACTTAAAATAGTTCTTAAAATACCAACACCCACCCACCCCCACGTTCATTCCCCATTTACATTAAATTTAGATTTATCTGAATATAGAATTTTACCTTAGGGTCTGTTGTCATTATTGAAGGGGAGAAGAATTTGCCATCCCAAAATATGTCTCTTTAGCATAAAGATTATCTTGAGCTGGTTATCTTTAAGAAACATCAGAGGTAGGAGAGGCTCTGAAACCTGAGAAGAAGGTATCCTTTTTTAAGGGACATTTATGCTCATAAAAGAAACCATTTGCTTTTTTTTGTATGTTGTGTGTTTTGTTTTTGTTTTTGTTTTAGATTTTTATTTATTTGTTTGTTTGGCAGAAAGACCAACAGCAACAGAGAACACAAGCAGGGGGGTGTGAGAGGGAGAAGCAGGCTTCCCACTGAGCAGGGAGTCTGAGCCAAAGGCAGATGTCTAATAACTGAGCCACCCAGGGGCCCCAGAAATCATCATTTGTAAGGAACAGGAAGATGACTCAATCTCTCAAACTCTTACCAATGGTGAAATCAACTGACAAATCTGCCATACCTTGCTCAAGGTGCTTCTCCTAGTCACCTCCCATAACTCCCCCACCTCACCCCAACACACATCTTTTTTTTTTCTTTTTTGCATTTTTAAAAAATTTCTTTAATTTCTTTTCAGTGTAACAGAATTCATTGTTTATGCACCACACCCAGTGCTCCATGCAATACGTGCCCTCCATAAAACCCACCACCTGGCTCCCCCAACCTCCCACCTCTAGCCCCTTCAAAACCCTCAGAATGTTTTTCAGAGTTCATAGTCTCTCATGGTTCATCTCCCCTTCCAATTTCCTTCAACTCCCTTCTCTCTCCATCTCCCCATGTCCTCCGTGTTATTTGTTATGCTCCACAAATAAGTGAACCATATGATAATTGACTCTCTCTGCTTGACCTATTTCATTCAGCATAATCTCTTCCAGTCCCATCCATGTTGATACAAAAGTTGGGTCTTCATCCTTTCTGATGGAGGCATAATACTCCATAGTGTCTATGGACCACATCTTCCTTATCCATTCATCCGTTGAAGGGCATCTTGGTTCTTTCCACAGTTTGGAGCCCATGGCCATTGCTGCTATGAACACTGGGGTACAGATGGCCCTTCTTTTCACTACATCTGTATCTTTGGGGTAAATACCCAGTAGTGCAATTGCAGGGTCATAGGGAAGCTCTATTTTTAATTTCTTAAGGAATCTCCACACTGTTCTCCAAAGTGGCTGTACCAACTTGCATTCCCACCAACAGTGTAAGAGGGTTCCCCTTTCTCCACATCCTCTCTAACACACGTTGTTTCCTGTCTTGCTAATTTTGGCCATTCTAACTGGTGTAAGGTGGTATCTCAGTGTGGTTTTAATTTGAATCTCCCTGATGGCTAGTGATGATGAACATTTTTTCATGCCAACACACATCTTTTGTCTTCAGCTGGAGATGATATTTAAGGTGGTGGCTTGAGCCATTTCTGGGAGACATTAAGCTTCCCTGAGTATGTCTCATATATACTTGTCATTAAATTTCTGTTTGATAAACTTCTGCTTGTTTTTCTCTTGTGAATCTTTATTTTTATTACAAAGTGGTCTCAGATAACTTAGAAGGTTGGAGGAAAAATTATTTTTCCTCCCCTACATCAGTGTGATTGTTGCCAATTCCCATCAACATCACAAAAACAAAAAGCAAAACAAAACAGCATTCTCTCACTTCTGCCTACAACTGCTAAACAACTGCTAAAATATTAAAGTACATTAAAGACTGTGATCATCAATAATGTAAATTTTAAATTAAATTTAAGTTTAAAAAGACTCTGAAAGGTTACTTAAGCCAAAGAAATTCCCTTCACTTTCAATATGAATATCTAAAATTCCCTGTCCAGCAGGAAAAAACTAAAAAATGAAAATATAATTTCTCCAAAATAAATTTTATTTGGAAAACAAATCAGTTGATTATCAAGTCCTACCTTTTCCCCAGTGTCTCTGGGTTAATTAAAATATAATAAGTGAGAGAGTCTCTGAGTAATACAGTAGAATTGCCTTTTATTGCTCAGAGCAGAATGCATCCAATTAAAATGCCAACTGTAGCCTCAGGATGGACCACTAGGATAAATCCCAGCTGTCTATCAGCACAAGGGTATGCATTTTTTCCTTTTCCCTTCTTTTAACTCTAGTGAAAAGAGCAAGCATATTTCCTCTAGATAAAAAGGGAGCATCCCTTATGTTTTGTTGACTCAGTATAAGAGCAAAAAAACCACAAAGAAACAAAACCAAAGCCTAAATTCAAAATAAGTTAAAACACACACACACAGACACACACACACACACACACACACACACACACACACACACACACCCAGGCCTTACAAAAATATGTGAACTAGGCCATTTTTCTTAGTTGGTCTTGCTGCTGGCTCTATTTTGCCTTCTCAGGACTGCTCTAATTTAGTATTTCTGTTGAGAAGAAATTCTCAAGTTCCCTTGTCCTTTCAATAATAAAACAAAGGGCGGGGGAGGGGGGACCTGGGTGGCTCAGTGGGTTAAGCCTCTGCCTTCGGCTCAGATCATGATCCTAGGGTCCTGGGATCCTGGGTCCAGCTTTCTGCTCATCAGGGAGCCTGCTTCCCCCCCTCTCTGCCTACTTGTGAACCCTATCAAATAAATAAATAAAATCTTTAAGAAAAAAAAATAAAACAAAGGGTCCCCTTGGGGATGTAAAAGTAGGTATATACAAATCTGTCTGCCTTGTATACACATACACATGCTTTTCTTATTAATGACATATGTTGTCTTGTGGTTCCAAAATGAATCAATCCTGTTGTGGATTCAAAGTAATTGAGAAAAATTAAATCAAACTCTACTTCCATAAAACAAGTACAAAAACCTTCCCTAAAATTTTGACAGTACATTTAACACAATTATGAAGTCAATTATGTACTGCCCAAAACCCCTCAAGGTCAATCAGCTTAGCATTTAAAGCAGTTCAGATGTGGTTTCTCAAAGCCACCTTTTGTTTTGGAAAAGCTAGTAGGGAAGTCAATATATACTGAATTTACTGAACAACATTTGCTTATATTAAACTTGCTAACATTAGGTTGCCCTTGTTGAGTTAGAGCATGTTGATTTGAAGTCATGATCATAGGATTAGTACACAGAATTTCTATTCTTCTCATTCTCTGATCCAATCAATATTTTAACGTTCACTTAGTCGAGACTCAATATTCTCCATGTCCTGCCCACCAGTGACATCTAATGTATTAATTGAAATTACTTCATTCTTCATGATAAGTAAACACTCTACTAACTTCAGAAATGATTTAGGAAGAAGTCAGCATGTGGTTCTGGCAGTTATTCACTGTCCATTCCTGGGTAATTTAATGAAACTTTCTGGACCTCAATTTCCTTTTCTACAAAATGGGATAATTCTTTTTGTCAAATTCATAGGCTTATTTATCATAATGATCAAAGAAAATGGTATACTGAATATCTCTATAAACAATGAAGTGTCATACGAATAGCAGATACCTAGATTCATGATCTCTTAGAATGGTGATGACAGATAGCAAGGTGGGTCTCTGAGGGGGTAGTTGGTAGACAGGAACTTGTCTGCTTTGTATATACATGCTTTACTTATTAATGATGTGCTTTGTCTCCTGGCACCAAAGTGAACCTCCATTGTTCTGGAGTCAAAATAATTGCAAATGGCCCAGGCCTCTGGATGCTCTGGGACCCCTCTCAGGACAAAGCTCCCTGACTTGAACATGAGCACCATGACTGAATCCACCCCACTCCCTGGCCCAGCCAATAATTGCATCATAGACAGCTCTAACAGAAGTGCATTCTGCTAAACAAGGGAGGGTCAGTCTTTCTCAACCCTACACTGGTCAGATCATTGCTGAAGGTGACCTTCTTGTCTGGCCCCTATACTTTGAAGGCAATAAATCATATGAGGAAATGAATTCAGGACGGTCTATGATCTGGACACCATGAAGTGGCTAGGATGTTGAAGAAATTGGAAAGGTTCAACTTGGAAACTTGAAGAGAAAATTGAGCAGTATGTTTGCATGCAAATACTGAAAGATATCTCCTGCCTGCTTAAAGAAGACAGACACAGACTGATGAGAAGTTATTGAGAAATACTATGTGATCTCAA